>JAHDVE020011704.1:0-123503 GCA_022606495.2 Halesus radiatus
TTTTATTATTGTGACAGATGTTTCGGCGTTCAAGGCCATTTTCAAACTGCAAACTTTTTTAAATCATTTATTATCGGTAAAACCTATTTAGTTAGAAAATAAATAAAATTCTCTAATCTGTGAAGTTTTGACATTTATAATGTGTTTTCCCTTATTTAAAGGACATTTTTTTCTTAATTGATTTATTTATTTATTTTTATTTTATTTTTTAATGTATAATATTAATTATATACAGTGGGAACTTATACCCGCTAAGCCACTGCAAGTAGCTTGTTAGCAGGAGTTTATTTCAACAATATAATATAATACAACAATAAATTACAATCATCATACAAATGTATTGCAAAATTATTATATTTAGGCGCATGCATCTTGTGCTGTACATAAGTTGAAAAAAAAAAATTAAGAGAAAAAATAATGGTAAAAGCATTACAATTTTGTTATTGAGATACTACAGTCCAATTTTATAACACCGATTTAAATAATATTATAAAAATGTCAATATCATAAAAAATATCAAAATTATAAAAGTACCAATATTATAAAAGTATCAATATTATAAAAATATCAATGTGTTATATTGTTTTGACAATGTAATAAACCACAAAATTAGAGTTCTCTAGTCTCACTTGTTAGGTGCATTGCAGAACCTTATCTAATATTAAAATAATCTAAGACCCTGCTTTTTTTAAATTAAAAGTAAATAAAATTTTTGATTTTTTCTTAAATTTTAAGTTATTTTTATTATTTATTAAAGTGACAGCTGTTTCAGCGTTCAAGGCTGTAAATTAAAACTGTGATTAGGTTATAAATAAGTTGTCTAAACGTGGATACTGAATTTTCAAAACTGGTTACTAAACTTGGGTAGATAAAGCATTTTCAAAATGTGATTTAATTGCTCCAGGACAACACTAAACGATTGTTGTTTTTCTTGTTTATAACCGGTGTGAGTTAATAGAACCATTTTAATATTACTGAATAATTAATAACGAGATATTTAAAATCAAAAACTACTTACTTTAATATTGCGGTTTTATTTCATTTCCATCTCCATAACAAATGATTTTCATTGTAGTATACGAAATACTCTTATATTGTATAAATAAATCATCATAATTCTATATTCTTCCCATTTCAACAAACAATTAGCCCCCTAGCCCTCAGTCTCGTGGAGTTCGTGGAGTGAATCGTCTGATATCCAATTATTAGCAAGGGGTAGAATACCACCCATTTGTTATGTTTACCGTGGCCATAAATTCAAATAATATTAGCATCGTTGTACAGTAAATTAACACAGCAGAGAAATGCTTATGTGAATTTTGGTTGCCGAAATGTTGGTGTTGTTTTTTTTTTTTTAATCTCCAAATGCATTATAATATGAACAGATATAATTTTAGGGTATACCTCACCAATAAAATTTGTACCACGGTATTGCACTTTAGTTTAATTTATTATAATATCTATTATGAACGTTATCAGCCTGAATTACACACTGTATGGGGGCTTCTATAATATTCTACATCTTGACGGTGAGTATTTTAGGGCGGCCTTGAGCTATCTTGCTTTCTCTCAGGATCACGTTTATTTGTCCGTCAGTTGACAATCCTTCGAACGATATTTTATTTGGTTTTTGTCGCGTATTTTCTTTGGTAGGTTACTTTTGTTTTCATCCTTTCCCTTCTGGGCATATCTAGTGAGTGTTTCTCCATAAAACATGGCGGTACATTTAGTTACTGGTTACCATTTATTTTCGGCGTTGTGGTATTTGGGAAAGTAACTGCAAATAAGTACTCAAATAATTTATAAATATTCAAATGCAAAACTTAAAGTGATAGTTAATAATAGTAATAATAAGGAAGGAAATTTTATTTTATTGCATCTTTGAAATCATTTCGATTTGACAATATTCCATTGCTTTTCTTGCCTTTTTTGTACTGGGTAACAATGCTCTTTTGGTATTTGGCTTTCACCATTCAATGGTTTTCCTGGCTCTCTCGTTCTTCTAAGCTACCTACGCAATATGTAAGGGTTGAAAAGAATACATATAATTTATGTGTATTTTTTATAATCGAATAGATATACCTACATTAAATAATGTGGAAATTGGGACTACGTGGATCTGATTTCAGAGAAGGCAATTTTAGATAGGTCTTGAAATAAATTATGTAATGTATTGTGGAGCATGAAATTACGTACGATTTTTTACGCTTTAAATTCTTTATAAGAACAGGCAGTACCTTATCGTATTTAATTTTTTTTTATTTTGTTTTCATCAAACGCATAAATGAGATATATTTCTTGTTTTGAATGATGTTTTGTTTAGACATCTTTCAGAATTTAAGAATTATATTCTCTTTTGTCATGGTTGGGAATCACGTTTGTTATAATAAGTGTTTTTCGATTGATAGTTTGTTACTGGTTTTATATTGGACGATGGAAAAAAATATTTAGAGGGAAAAAAATTGATTATATTGTTGATCGTTCCCGGGGCGCATGGTTTGGTAAGAAATTCTTCGATTTTGTTAAATAATTACGAAAGTATACTTGCTATTTGTATGTGTAAAAAGCGTATTAAAATCAGCCGTCATATAAAAGCAGAAAAAATTAAGATTAAGTGTTTGTGTGGAAAATACCAAGGACAGTAGCGATAAGAATAATAACATTTGTTACTGAAGAACCTTAAAAACACCACTGAAAACGCAAAATGACAATAAAAGCGAAACCATAAAAATAACAATATATAACAAATTATAACCATAATACTTATATAGATCTATCAGTGTCCAAAAAAATAAAATGGAGAAACTCCGGTTTTTTAAAACGCTTTAATAAAATTTGAAAATCCATATAAAATGTCTTCTACATTACTACATTTTTCTAAGCTGTTTTCTTAGGCATAAGGAATGAATTAATGTAATATGGTTTTTTTTTTTAAATTAAAAAATAAAACGCTTATATGAATATGGTAAAGGGATAAAATGCGACTAGTTTTCAAAAATGTCAATTCACAGTATCCTTTGCATATACGAGTACAAGCAAATCAATAAGTATTCAGGAAGTTTCCTTAGGCTTCACTTATGCCCATTTGTGTTCTGGCCCCACGAAGTCAAACGTGTTTTGTTTTCTAATGCCGAACTTCCTAAAACAAACTGTCACTTGAGCTTGTAGCATAATATAAATACTGAATGAGGGAAATCCCTCGGATAAAATATGTTATACTTTATTGTTTACAGTGAGATCTGAGCCCGTGGCGAATAGCGTCCCCAGATTTATTTTGCCCCTTTTACAGTGGATGTTGGAATTGTAAGATTTGCTCTAAGATTAATGTCTCCGACGTAAAGCAGCTGAAACAATAAAGCGCATTGTTATTTTCCCTCGTTGCTGTCCAGCGTTGTAAATTGGCTTACATCTAGCGAATTCTTACAAGAATAAACAAGAACGTTGCTGGATACCGTATTAACTTATACAAACATATTAGATCTTAATTCCAGAAGACATGTTCGGAGTAGTGCAATGCAATACATTTAATAAATGTTAATAATTCAAACATTTACAATATATAATATAAGGAAAAAAGATATGATGATAAAAGATTATTTAATAAAATAGGCAAAATAGCTATGCGAATACTATTTGACGGTCTCCCGTCTGCAGAAGGCCAACAGGAGGGACTCCGTCCAGGCAGCCATGGCAGTCTTGATGGTATTCTTCGATTGGCTTAATCTGTACCATGAACTTCTCGTTCGATGGTGCAGAAGTGCTCTAAAAGAGTGCACTAGTTCCTCGTGGTAATTTCCTTAGCGCTTCAGTATCTCGATAGGCGGAAAGTCGACGATATTTAATTTATTTAATTGTATTTTATTTTTTTAGAAACAAACAGTATATGGATAAAATGAGTTGTGTACAGATTACAAGGTTTTACAAAAATATTACAAAGATCGGTAGGTATTAATGACATGCCTCCATCAAATATCTGGTTAGTGATTACGTACATTTCTCCGGGTAAGGTTAGTATATATTATTGTAGGTGGCTTTTAGCTTATTCCATGCTAATATGCCAGCTTATGGGATGCAGTGTAATCTACTCTATTCAGAGTTCTGACGTATACAGGATCTGCAGAATAAGTTGACCAGTCTTTTTGACGTCTTTGCTGCAAAAGTGAAAACGCCCCAACAGCATACCTGCTCTAACGGATATCGCTCTTCTTTGTATCTCCATATCCTCAATATCTTTCAAGTCGTTTGTCATAATATGTCCTCAGTATTTTACGCAATGAACAACATTCGTTTTCCTTCCATCTAGCATGAAATTTTATTTTGTGTATTTATGTAATCTCTCAATTTAAAACAGGCATTTGTGTTCGAGTCATACGTTTTTACAAATATTATTATCATGTTTGAAATAGAGTAAATTCGTTTTGCTACTATTTATTTTGAGAATTTGGAAGGCGTTTCCAGAAATGAATAACATCTATCGAGAAAAAGTGACTGCAATAATTTTTCATCCCGGTGAAGACTTGATTTCATTATGGCAGTGCACTTATCTCAACCAACTAAATTTAAGCATCTAGCAAGCAGAGTCTATCATTCTCGATAAATCATTAACAAACTTTTTAGTAGCAGATTTTAGTTTTTTACGATTTATTTAGTTTCATAAATAAAGTATGTCACTTCATTTTTTTTATGTTTAATGCTTGTTCGATCTATGAACATATAACAAAATATAACGTATAAAAAATATATGTCAAATTTCAAATTAATAGATTTTTAATTTGCACCAAAAGGAAATACGTTTGATGCCATAAATCCGTAGATATTAATCGCGTTAAAAATTAACGAATAGGATAATTTAGACGGAATGTTTATGTCAGACGGATATGACACGGGTCAGCTGATCCCGATCTGCGGAGAGGTGGGGGCAGAAAAACAACCTGTGTCAATTCCGTTACACGAGGGAAAGACAACATAAACAAGAAATTTGGGCAAAAATCCAATTTCCGCAGAATTATGTATAGAACTCATTGGAGATTGTCCGTTAGTGTGGGCCGATTTTTTTTTCTTCAAAATTCCTTTTAGCGCTAGTAACGAAAGCTTGTGTTTGTATTTTAGACATTAAAATAATAGTGTTTTAAATAAATTAGGCTCCGTGGGTCCTTTGAAGTTTGAGAAAATATGACAAATACTCAATGCTTTCAGTCTCTTTGTAAAATATTCTGCAACAGTTTAATGATGTTTATTTATGATATATTGTTGAGAAAAAATCTATATCTTTGGTACATAAGTGTATAACTACCATTTATTAATTTTGTGTTTATATGATACTAAAACACGTCCGCCCGCAGTCCTTAACCAGTTTTTGGAGGTGAGAGAAAAATGTTCATCGGCGGTGTTTATTACTATAAAAATGGAAAAGTCTACGAAGAGGAAAAGAAAAGATCTTACCGAAATAAAAGAACAAGCGTATGAAAAAATATCTTTAGAATTTGTAGACACAATCAATATCTTCCTCAACATCAAAATCATATTCTCCGACCGCAAAATCTAATAGGCCATATAAGACTTATTCCACTGCCTTTCCGACAACCAGCAAATCTCGGTCTTTTACAGTTCTCTCCAAGATCCATGACAGGTTCACGATATCGGATCGAGCTGGTGCAGCAATCGCCTCTTTAGTCTGAAATAATTTCAACATAATCACCCAAGATAATACTATATATGTATAATACGCAGTAATAGACAAAAATAGACTGAGTCGCGCACATATGTGTACCAGATATATAACTAATGAAAGCAAGGGCTTTTGATCAGGTAAGTGGATTATTTTTGATGGTCGAAAGGACAAGACTTTGGTTAATATAAAAATAGGACACATAAATTATAAAAGCACGGTGCTTCAATAACACGTATGATTAATCTTAGAACCAGGCTGATTTCTTGACGCATTTTACCCCTAGGTCAGGCACTGCAGTTAACATTACCAAAGCAATAATAACATATTTTGCCTGTCAAAACATTTCACTCGACCATTTAAAAGCACCAAGGTTGTGACGGCACAAATGTTAACCCGGAAACAACTGGTGGCGTGATTCAAACGATAAAGAAACACTTGAATCGCCCAGTAAAGTATCTTCTTCATTGATACAAGCACTGGACCTCGTAGGTTCGGCTCTTCATAATTGCCATAATTTGATTACAATAATTTGGTACATCGTTTTAAAAAAATTATGTGGAGTACTCGACCGACGTCCTGTATTCTGATTTAACCACCGATCAAAATTCTTGTTTGATATTTTTAAAACAGTTTCCAGCGGACGTTTGTCATCCTGATATTGCCAGAAGAAACCCAGGAGTGCTGGCCCATGCACGGTGGTTTACTACAGCCATATTCTACGACTGTATATTATAAGCGACACGCCACCAGAAATTTTTTATCATATTAACCACATTTATCACGAGGGTATGCGTTCCTATATGGTTTGACATATTTTACATTCGTCGTAAAAAGATAGTGCCAGGCATATTCTTAATATGATAAACTATTCGCGATATAAATATAAATATAAATATCAAATCAATAATACTTAATCCTGTGATACAGCGAAATGTTTAATGAAATACGAATGAAAATGTACTTTTATCCAATGATAGCCGATGAATCGCCTACCATTAAAGAACTTGGTAGAAGGCATTTACTGAAAGCCATAGAGGTAACTCGTACAGAACACCGAACATTTAAAGCACCAACAATGAATTTTGATACACTATCCTACATTGATATGATATCTTGGAAAGATATACCAATCATACATCCTCCCATTTTGGAAGATATAACGATAGAAGAACATGAACTTATCCTAACTACAGAAGTCAGTTCCATTTTCATCATTCATAGAATGTTATGTGAAGATTGTGACTGAAGCATCTTCGAAAATGTGTGGCAAGAAGAATAAGGAAGGCCTTATTACTACAACCATAAACTTCAGGACAAATATTCCTAAAATTGAAACAAAACTTGGTTTCATACCGTAATAATTGAATACATTTAATTCTTTATGATTTGTTTAATAATTATGACTATCGTTATAACTGTAACTGCTTTTAATAGTAAATAAATTGTTATTGTGAATATCGTTGTATCAAACGGGATATATAGGGCAAACCGATTCAAACAGATAAATACGTAAACAAAATACGTGCAAGTTAAAACCTGTGGGAACACCTGCCAAATTCATCAAAACAACACTTGCCAGTTGAATGACCTCTGAATAACACCTGCTCGAAACAAACAAGATCGTCATAACAACAACAAGTGCAAGTTGAATCCTGCGTAAAAACCTCTCCGTATACCCATCGTTCGGCTTATAAAAACCCATACCCGCGGTACGTTATTCATTCCCGCCAGAGGCACTGCCCGAACAACATCCGAGCCGAGACGCTCCTTCACCTTGAAACTCGACGACCATCATTTATCTCCACTTGAATACCGTCCCCGGATAAACCCAACCCCGACAGCCACCCAGCCTACCCACGAGCTTGCAGCGACCGGTCCGACCCGAATGCCGTCCCCGGATATGCCGCAACCCGAGCCCAACAGCCACCCAGCCCACCCCGACCTTGCAGCCTCCAGTCCGATCCAAATGCCGTCCCCAGATACGCCGCAACCCGAGCCCGACAGCCACCCAGCCTACTCACGAGCTTACAGCGAACGGCCCGACCTTGAACGCCGGTCCTGTATATGCAGCAAACCTCGCTCATATGACAGCGAACCCACTTCAAGCGATCGACCATACTGACTGCTGCAAATCAAGTACGCTCGGGGCAACGACATCCCCACTTGGAAACTACCAAACACCTTTCTCAGGAGGACTAGCTAATCACGGTGCCTAAATATTTACACTCCCTTGTGCGGGCCTACACGTCTAATACAATTGTAATTTTAACCCTTTCATTACCTTATTACTTACGAATAATTCACAAAAATTGTTTTATAATTAATTTTCGGTACCTTTTGGGAACCTAAAGATGATAACTTTAATAAATTTATTTTTATTAACATAAAAGACCTAAGACAACTTTTTATCACTAGCGCTTATTGAAATAAGACAATTTTTTTGCCATACTGTGGTGGCCCACACTATTGTCCGTGAGACGATGCTTGGTCCGGTCAAGTAAAAAGTGATAGTCCGGGAGGTCCAGATGATGCCAGGGTCAGAAATTAGAGAAAACGTGTTGAAGCAGAAGTCAGAACAAGGTAGCCAGAGAGAGCAGGGGTGGTTTCGGACTGAGAGTTGCTGGCAATCTTCATAGTAGTTTTGCATGGGTATTTATACCCCCTGAGATGACGTTTTGGTCGTTCAGCTACTAGGTTAGAGTGTGCGATCGTCTCTCGCTTGGGGCTTTGCACCGTGAGGGAGCATCCTGCGATGCGCGCCAACATCTCTGTCTCTCTTACTCGTTGTCCCGCTCTGACAACGAGTGAGAGACATCAAATCTGGTTTCTAATAAAATAACTCTTGTGAAACAGCATTAAACATAGTGGTTGAAGAATGGAAGGAAGTAATAAATAATAACAATTTTATCTTCTTCTTATATTCTTGGATTTTCAAAGGGCATTTGAAACTATAGATATAGAAATACTGATAAGAAAGCTTAAAGAAATTGGTTTCTCAGATGTAGCTATACAAAAAATAGTAGGATATATGAAAGAATGGAAACAAATATCAAAAGTGAATAATAAATTCTCAAAACCAATGGAGAATAGTTTGGGAGTACCGGAAGGATCAGTCCTCGGACCTTTAATGTTCATTATTTATATTAATGACATGGTAAAAATATTTTCAAAGTGCTAAGTACGATTATTTGCTAATGATACAGTCATATACATAATTGGAGATAATTATGAGGATTTAATCAATATTTTGAATAATGAACTAGAAAATGTATCAAGATGGCTAAAAATAAACAAACTAAAATTGAATACAAAAAAGACAAAATATATGATAATCGGACATAAGAAGATATGCAGCGAAAGCAAAATAAAAATTTATGTTGAAATTATTGAAAATGTAAATGATACGAAATACTTAGGAGTTATATTAGATACAAAACTTAATTTTAATAAACATGCTGAATATATTAAAAAGAAAGTTGGGAAGAAGATTTTTCTTTTGGGAAGAATACTTCCAAAAATTTCCAGGAAGACGACACTTACAATTTACAACTCTATTATTGCTCCACATTTTAACTACTTCTCAGCGATGCTTTACTTGTTTAACGACAGAGAACAGAACCAATTACAAATTCTCCAAAACAAATCTTAGGAAAAATTGGTTTGTGGCTGCGTCAAACATTGCGACCACGTCATATTAGCATCTACGCGGGAGATGAACAAGTGCGACAGACTTTGCATTTTGGTCCAATATCCAGCTAAAAATCGTGCTAGACACATGGCAAGTTGTAATTATTTTTTTCATTTCCATTTATGTCGGGCAAAAATAAATTCATTTGCATAAATAATCATTATTGTTTTATGTTTGTTCCGAGCATTGATTATTTTTGTCTAACTTTTCGAACATTATGTACATCCAAACTCAATAAAAGTTTTTTCGTCATTTGCACCTGAAAGGTCGTAATTTCATATAAAATACAAGGATAATGAAAATACCCCACGCGTAGTTGCTCTTTGATTTTGACATTTAAAACCCGATGCTAAAAATGAAAAAAAAAGCTTTGACAATGTGATTGATGAATGTAAGCAAGACCTTATTTTTTTAAATTTTTTGAGAGAAAATTAAAAACAAACATCACGTTTTTTATCTACTTCACCTCGCACGGGTAATATGTCAAAAGTTTCGTAAAAAATAGCATTCTCAATTTTTTCTACTCTTTAATGAAAATTATTCTCAAATTAATAAAGATGATAATATAAAACACACTTTCCCTTATCTGTTAGCTAAATACTCAAATAAGACAAAGTGCCGGTTCCTTAGCAAAGATTTCAGAAACGTATAAATTGAATGTCGAGGTGAAAGGTGTAGGAATAAATCGTTCCCAGCCGGTCACGTCCCGCTGTTATCTGCAAAGGGATTGAGAATGGCGCTCCATACTATCGGTTTATTGGTTCTGAAATATTTATAAGGTCAAATTGAAAATCATTACTACAATTTAGCGGGCGGTTGCGAGTGCGAATAGTGAAACATTGATGCAAAAATATCGGTGAGCGAATTTACAAGCCATGTGGTAACGATTCATGAAATGAACTACCATGTAACCGTTCTGTATGGTCCTGCGCTGAAAGCTTCGATCTACATACGAGTATATATCTGTCCGTTAAAAAAAAAAAAAACACAACAAAAAGAAAAAATATTTTCCTTGTCGCTGCGCACCGAAATAGCGAATTTTTGTTCGACTCTCGTTACGGCACTACTCGAATCCTTATAAATGTTGTACGAAATACCCCATACTTTTTTAGCTCTACATGTGCACTTCAATATTCGCGCTTAAAGTCATCCGCGCCGTGTTCTTATTGGTACATTTTTTTACTATGGATTCATGGGGCGCTATTTAGGTATTTTCACAGGCAAATAACATGGAGTAGTGGCGCACTATTCAAACCGCTCTATAGAGAGAACTATCACTGTTCATTCATTGTAAAGTAGTAAGGGCTATCGACATACACAACTTATTTTACCCAAAGATTGGTTTCATCGGACTATTTTCATCAACATTCCAATTATGTCTCCGTCTTTTTTTGAAATTAGTGAATTATTATAGGTTGAAAATGTTAAAAAATTGTTCAAAACGTAAATTAAGTTCTTTTGTAGGAAGGCAATAGCCAAACTCTCAGCAACAGGACCACTCTATGTGGAGTGAAAAAGGGTTTTGTTTTCGTTCAGAAATAATTCAGTTGGGGTTCTGCTCATTATGTTGGAAACGATGGTATGTAGCCCAAACATATAATATATGTAAAAAATTATTTTTATAGTGCTACATTACATGTAAACATTTTACTTTATTTTGGATGAAATATTTACCAGCTTTCTAATAAATGTAAATATATATTCTCCATTTAATGTGGCGAGGTATCATAAAATGACAATGACAAGTGGTTAACAAAGTAAAGTATAGGTTACTATGATCCAAGTTTATCCGATGAAAGCAGAGCGCCACCACCTCAAACGTCAAAACGTTGGTACATTTTCCTTTCAGGTATAAATTCCGTTTGTGTTTGCGATGAGTGGATAACTAGCCTGTAGGAAGTTAGAATATTCCTAACCCACAATAACTTACAAAGCCAAATGTCGTTTATGTCGGATTACGTTTACATACTATTCCAACAGATTTCCAGGAAATAACTGTTGTTTACGGGACTATTCAAACATCGCAAGTCGTTTAAATAAACCTCTAAGATCAAAGAGATGAAATAGATTTATCTGTTTTAGTAATTATTAATGATTTATCAACTTAAACCATAATGTGTGTTTATTTTATCTTAATACCCTCTTTGTAAACATAATACGCTGCTAAGGAGGATCGACTATATAACTTCATGCTTAAACTATATCATCTTGTGTAATTACTAATTACCAGGTTCCCTGTATTTGTAGCTTTATTGTGTTCCTCGAACGAAACAATATTTGGCAATGGTAGATTCTCTATTCAGTAAAGAAAATATATGCTAAAGGTGCAAAAACTCTCCAACGGTGAGTTTTTGCATCAAGAAATTTACACAGTACTTTAAATGTAACAGTTTCATCATGAGATATGGAACTTTAAAATTCTCATTTAATTGTCAAAATATGAGACGCCACTCGCATACACTAGAACACCATATCGTGTGTTCTATATTTTACAATAAGGAACTCCAATCCAATTTTTTATCAGTAATCACGTTTAAACTTAAATACCAGTACATTTTGTTTTTTTTTTTTAAGTTTTCACGATTAAAATAATTTTCAAAAATTCAATTTATCGAAGTCCGCCAAAACTTTCCAAATCTATGGCCAGTCGATTTTGATCAGTTTTGAGGTTAAAATTTCAAATGTCAAAACAAGGATAAGCTTTACCGTACATGCTTGTATAGTATATTCATGGTAAACCATAACTATAAATGAGTAATAAAATTATGTACCTTTTTAGAAACTTTAACTCAAAGAATAGTAATAGTATTGAGCATTAGCATTTTAATAATATCCGTATTGACAATTGGTTTGATCATGAATACTCTAATTTATTTCATGATTAATAGTTGTTTATATTGAACATAATTATAGAACTTAAAGTCACCCAAATTAACTTAAAATATCGCCAATTCTAAAAAAAATCATATTTAAAATACAAAACAAAATCGATAAATATTTTTTTTTTTCATACTAATTCAAAAACCGAATGCTCACGTGACGTCAAATATTCCAAATGTAATGGTACCAATATAAGAGGGTGTTTTGATAAGCTGATTTTTTGTTCTCCTTTAAATAACGATTTATAAATTTTACGTATAATTTTCACAAGATATTCAGAATCGGCGTTTGCTGATCTATATGAATGTACATTTTAGAAGTTATTATATTTTTCACTGGAGTTCCTTATTGCTTAGTAGTCAAATATTTTTGCAAAAAAATACAGATAAATATGATGATGCAGAGTTAATACAATATTTAAAAAAAAAAAAGAAAAGTCTCCCGTGGTGAAGTTTTCTTAACCTTGACAGGTTGTTTTTCAAGATCACACAATTAAAATAATTGCTGAAATAGTGCAATTCTGAAATTTACTCTACCCAAATAACAAATCTGTATTTTTATGAAAAGGTATTGTAAAATGTGGAAATACTGGTAAGAGAAAGCGTCCGAGACACGCTGACTGACATTGAAATATTTACACTGTCTATCGTGATCGTGGCATAAAAAGTTATTTGAAGGGAAGCTGGCTTCCTTTATTGTCATTGTTCTGATCTTTAAAAACACGTGTTTAAGATGCCTATTACGAGTACATATGATACCCGTCATTGAATCCACATATGTGATGTTAGTTGTTCTGTTTGCAGATACGAGACGTACAAGGCCACCCTCAAGAAGATCCCCGCCACCAGACTATCCCGGCTGACGGAAGCCCTTGCCAACTATGTACATATGATACCCGCCATTGAATCCACATATGTGATGTTAGTTGTTCTGTTTGCAGATACGAGACGTACAAGGCCACCCTCAAGAAGATCCCCGCCACCAGACTATCCCGGCTGACGGAAGCCCTTGCCAACTATGTACATATGATACCCGCCATTGAATCCACATATGTGATGTTAGTTGTTCTGTTTGCAGATACGAGACGTACAAGGCCACCCTCAAGAAGATCCCCGCCACCAGACTATCCCGGCTGACGGAAGCCCTTGCCAACTATGATCCTATCCTCAACGAGTACTTTTTCGACAGGCATCCCGGAGTTTTTGCGCAAGTCCTCAACTACTACAGGTAAGTGTAATGTCTTTGGCTCTCGTATAAAGGCCTTTTACATTTAATATTTTACTCCGACATTGGGATGGGGGTGTCATAGTCAATAGGCTGTATTTAACACAATGTATTATCTCGGATGACAGTTGATAATGAAGAGGCACTGGACCTAGCGAGTTCTTATATACTAACGTTGTTGTCTCTCTTGCATACAAGACGCCAGTCGCATGTTCGTTAGAGTTAGTACAGTAAAACTTTTTTTTTATAATTCTGATCTTCGACAACATTGTCGCTTCAACGCATTTTTTTTTCTTCAAGTTTTGATAATTTTATCTGTTGTTTTTAAATATTCAAAGTAATAGTAGTCATAAAACCATTCGAGAATGACAGTTCTAGTAATAATTAGCTGCTTAGAGCAACGTCATTGAGTAAACGAAAGAAATCTGCTTTTAACCACGTACAAGGGAGTTGCCAAGAGGTTAAAGTGTCAGAGATCGCTCTTGTTTTCTTCTTCTAATTCCGCTTGTTTGCATGTACATTGTTTAGTCACTTTGTTCTGCAGGCTTATTATAGAGAAGCCAATGTCGTGATAGGCTATCTTTATTTTTACACCATTTAAAGCCCAGTGGAACTGTTCCAGTTTTACACATCACATTATTGGCAGCTCTACAACAAATTGATTTAGCTCAAGGCCAGGCACCATTTTCTTGTATCAATATGATTAAATAGTTATTTTCGTAAGGTGAATACCGCACAAGAGTTTGCATAAAAAACATACCGTTATTATGCAAGTAGCAAAGAAACTTTCTGTTTAAATGCATCTTCTTTGATGCTAAATATGTCGATATCCGAAGTGATTCTATTTAACAGCAAGATTGCCGACACCGACACCACACCACACCGACATGACCATTGGAAAGTTGGTCTTAAAGTATTGGAGATCAGTCACAAAACACTGTTAAGAATTTAGCTATTCAGATCTGATCATCAAACACGGCCAGAGCTATTTCAAGCAACGTTTAGATTCCGAGTGGTGATCATTTACATGGGCGATACTGCAAGTATCTAACGCACTGTGTAGAGTCTATATATGAACATTTAGGTTCTAATAGTATTCGGGTATTCCTTCCAGAAATAAAATAAATAAAAAAGAATTTAAAGCAATACCAATTCCAGATAAAATAACCATGCTGTTATAAGCCCAAACTTCAAGCGTGATATTTGTGAGGTGTGCAAATAATTGCTAATCATTCAATGTAACATAGATTGCCACAAATAATATTTTTTTAATTAATATAACTAACAATGACCATGCCCAAGTCAGGACAATATGCGTACAAATTAGTGGGAAAAATGCCGCATGTACAACTTATTTAAACCCATTTGAATATAAATTGATATAGAAACGGGTGACAAACAAAGCCACTTGATATGCAAATCTTTTCCTTAACACAACAGTGCTACTGGGAAGCTAGGAACCTATCCTTGGTAAACAAATACGGAAGGGTGGCTAATTTCTCATTACAGCGTTAATTGTGTAGACCTAACGCATAAGGTTGGATTGCTTGTGAGATTAGTGTGTGAAGATACGATATAACACACACAATAGAATAATTAAACACAAACAATAATTTATTTTTTAAATAACCTAACAAAATATGCTGGGTCAAAATCGATGTGCGAGAACGATATTTATTTTTAAGATTAACTCTACACATCTCTCATGGCGTAAATCATCTTTGGGGATGTTGTGTAGAAAGAAAAGGCCTAAAAATACTGTATTTTAATATTTGGAAAATGCAAAACGCGATGAAATTTAATAAAACATGTTTTTTGAAATACGATAATATAAACATGCTGTTGTACACACAACTATCGTTGAATTTTTAGCCAATAAGTTTGTAAACAAGTATCATTACAAAACACCAGTAAACCTTCGTATATTCTTTGCTCCTTATCGCTTACTTTTCCGTATATCTGCCGGTGATTTTCTTTTTTACCTCTCATTTGCCATGTATTATCACCCTTCAGGGTGGTAGAAAGCATGAATGCTTTATAAAATTTACCGATAATTATTATAATATTATAATTAGTCGTATTTGCAAAAACGTTAATTTTTGGTAAAGCCATTTGAATGTTCTGATTGACATACAATTTTATTGTAATGGTTATATTCGTAATTTTTTAATGAATTTAAAATGTAATAAGATTTTTTTATTCTTTAAGATATCTTCTAGTTGTACTCTAGTTATCTCACCAGATGGCAGTAATGTATTAGTACGGCGTAAATAATTTATACTAAAGACGATACACGTGGAAATATTTTTTAACATATTAGTTAAGACTTATTACGTTTATAAATATCCCCGAAAATGAACTTTTCTGATTTTTTTAAAATTTCACCGGAATATGTATCACTAAAAATTACACAATAAAAGTAATTTAACTCACAATAGCCAAAACGTAATTCCGACCTTATGTGTAGGGGGTGTCGAATTGATTAATTAATAATCATCAATATCAGTAGTTAATTAATTGTTTTTTCTGTTTAATTCGTAGAACTCCATTTAATTTTATTTTAAAGTTAATGTAAATAATATTATTATTAAGTTCTGCAAATATTTTAGTTTTTATTATTGTGACAGCTGTTTCGGCATTCGAAGCCATTTTCAAAATGTAGTTAAATTTGAAGTTTTCAACAATATTAAATTTGATCATTGAAGAAAATAATATTAACATTACCTAAATGAAAGATGAAACCTGACAAAACGACAGAACCTAAAAAGATTTCAGTAGCATCTGGGATTCGAACCCAGGTCCTCTGCCTATCCGGGGCAATGCTCAACCGACTTAGCTAATGAGACCCGTTCAATTTGTGTCATCTTCATTGATATCATATCTCAAATTCAAGATTTGTGAATATTATTTTCCATTTTTAATCTCATATTATTGGCCTTTCTGTTTTTTTGTCCGGTTTTTGGCGGTTTTTAAATCTCAATAAAAATAATTAATAATTAAAAAATATTTTAAATTTAATTTACATTAATCTTTAAAAAAACATATACCTAGTGTTTTGTTTAAATCAACAGAACATAACGATTCTCACTTTATACTGATTATTATTAAATTCTTATTAACACGACATTAAGATTTCGGATTTACTAAATTATTTTTAAGCTGTTATTCCATCCTGAAAAGAGTACGCTATTGTCCGAAGCAAGTTGTCCTTAAAAAGTTTAATACAAAAGATAGCCAAGAATATAACAGTTATCGGACAAAATTTCCCGGCGCGGAATGACCGGCCGTCGGAAAAGATCTCATCGTTTTAAATTCGTAAATATTTAACTGAAAATTTTAGCTAGCCAGTGGGCTGCCTAACGCAGTAGGGGGTGGGGGGTGGGAAAAACACTCCCATTTCTTGGGGTGAACTATAAAGAATATATACAAGGAGCGTGTGTGCTCAGCGTTGGTTCCTGGTAAATTCATTATTTTCACACGGTGGGTGGTTCTGAATTCTGTATTCTCTCCTTCGCAGTAACCATAAAAAATATGAGATAAAAATGCACGTTGGGGTCGAATAATATTGGATATTGTAACTTGAATGCCAGCTTTTATGAGTTTCAAAAAATATTTGGTAATATTTTAGCTTTTATCGGATATACAAAATTCATACAATATTCTTTGCTTTCCTTATTTAATCACCAAAAAGTTGTCAAAGTTATTATTTTTATTAGGATAAATCAAAGCTTACTATTTGTATATATATATCTTATGTAAACATGTGATGTCATGAAATTTGTAGCAGCTTTTTAATTTTGAGATTCTAGGTAAACGCACTTATTTTCGGATAGCAATATTATTTGACCGTGACCTGCTACAATAGTATATAAATTGAATAATAACATTTCGTATTAATTTAATGTAACAACGGGAGTGCTTCATGGTTCTCATTTGGGTCCATTTTTCATAATTTTATTTATAAATACTTTATCTCTGTGCTTACATGTGCTTACATAATATTTAGTTGATCATGTTTCCAGATAACCTAAAGCTTTTCAATTCTGTAGGTATGTATACATGATCCACTTATCCTTTAGCAAAATAAAGAAAGGTTTTCTAGCTGGTGTGAAATAAATAAATAATTCTTTAACGTGAAAAAATGTTTGGACCTGTTTTTTTACCATTTACGTCATACGTTTATTCATATAATTTTAAATTAATAATATCGATTTTGTTTTAGTAGCATTCATCAAAGACGTTAGAGTTATTTTAAATATGAAACGTACCTCTGAGCGTCACTTCGATACAATTTCCAATATGGCCATGCAAATTCCTAATTTTGTTAAATGTAACACAAGGAATTTTCATAATATTGAGTCAATAAAAGTCCTTTACTTCTCCCTTGTGAGATCGCAGCTAGAGTATGCACCTCCTGTATAGTTTCCTATCTAGACTTGTAACTTACAATATTTGGAGAAAGTAAAAAAGAAGGTTTATTAGTATTGTTGAGACAACTCGTAAATGATATCTGCTACAATATCTTATCTAAAATTACCACTACTTTCATCCCATAGATTTTCATATATCATTTTTTTAAATGATTTTCTTATGCTTTTTTAAATTACTCAATAACTTCATACACTACCCTCAAATGTTAAAAGCTATAAATATCCGTGACCCTGTTATATATACTCGACTCCGCCTTATTTTTCACTATGTCAACCACCGCAAACTATTCATATAAGTCATCACTAGCGCTCCTTCATTAAACTGCCAATACCTGTACTGATCTTTTCGACATACTCGTATTCCAAACCTCTCAGTTCTGAATCAAAACAAAAATAATTACTTCTCTATGTATCTGATAAATATTTCCGTAAAATTAAGTCTATTATTTCTTTAAATTAAACTAATTAATGCACCTATTTCTACTCTACAACGTGTATTATGTTTGTAAAAACCCTACGGGGGTGCAAAAAATGAATGGATAAAAGTGATGATACAAAAATGCGATGACTTTCGTAAATATTTGAATCCACCTTAATTTTTTAACGCTTATCTTCACAATTTCATAATCCTTATCCTAAACCCTGTCCATCATTAGAACGACCTGTGAGCGCGCATGTCCTGCCCCTTTCCCCCACTACTTTCTCCGCGACTTGGTATCCACGTTAACACATTCAAAAACAGATTTTTTTTTATTCTGTATTACTTACCTACAAACACAAATTTAACTCATTTTATACATTTAAATAATTATGGTTATAATATTAAAATATAAATTTTGCATTTTATGTGGCATCAGGTTCATTAAAACATCTAGGGAATTAATCCGAAATTGATAATATTATGATAATTTGACTGAACATCCACGGTATGAATGGGTTAATATCTCAGAAACGCGTGTATGGGCGGAGTTACATAGCCGTCGCAGCCGTGCGCGGGAGATGGGACGCATGCGAGGGGGTGGGTATGCGCAGTAGGAACCAAATTTGGAACTGTAGCAGGTTGTTCTTAAGTTAAACTCACAATAGAAATATATATTTTTAGAAAAAACTTATTTTCAGCTTCATCAACCAAAACCGTATAAGGACAAGTACGAGTACTAGAAAATTACGATAAACAACACTTTGCATGTCGATAACTCAAAAAATGATTTATTTCTAAACTCTTTACTGGTAGTCAGGAAAATGTACAAGGTTTGAAAAAAAAATCCTCAAACTGTTATCTTCTAAATTCTATGAAATACATACCAAAATGTCTAAAAGTAAGTGCAGTTTAAAAACCATTCTAGGCAATTTTGAACGAATACTTAAAATTCCAGCATGTTTCACAAATAATTTAAACGACTACAGTTTGTAAATTTTTGTCTTTGGAACCTTATACAATTTCCTAACTACCCGTACAGAATTAACGGATAAATCATAGTTAGTATTTCTTGCGTTAGCAGACGAAAAAGTGTATATTTTTGATTGCTGAAATTATCTATCATTGCCTTTTTTTTACATGAATAGTGCACAAGAGTCCCAACTGCTCCCAAACGGCTGGAGCCAGTGAGACTATGGCATCCCCAATTGGGGAATATTGTGAGGCTGAAGGAATTGGGGAGGGGAAGGAGAAGGGGAAGAGGAAGGTGGGGAAATACCCGGCTATTCAGATCTGGTCACCAAACACGGCTAAAAGCCATTTCAAGCAACGTTTAAATTCTGAATGGTGGTCTTTCACCAGGACGATTCTGAGAGTATCTTCCACCCTGGAACGTGCGCAAATATACTATTTATCATTTTTAAATTAATTATTTGTGAAACAACACATATTAATTAAATAAAATTTACTTGCGCACGCCGGGATTTGAACCCGCGACCTTCGGATTCGTAGTCGAGAGCCTTACCCCTCGACCATGGAGGCCGTCAAGGAGCCGACTGACTAAATTATGTTAACTCTTAAATAAGTTCAGTCGAGATGGTCAATATCCCTGTGGGGCTGTTTGACTTATGCATGTTGAAACTCACAGTGGGTACTTTAGGGACCTACGTGACAAAGATCAAGTTACCCTTAGTGAAATAAGACTTTGCTTTCGAAATATTCTTCCGTTGGTACACATAAGTATATACATAAAGTGATTGTTTTAATCCATTATGCCAATTAAACTAGCAATGTTTGCCATTACTTCCACAAATTGATGTGTAAATAGATTTATTTATACTCCGCTTGCTCCCGAATTCGAGCGTGGTACGAATTTATGAGTAAGAAATGCTTTGTGCGAGAAGCGTGTAGATTTAATGGGGCTAGGGCAGATGCTGTTCGATTTATCACATAATAACTTGAGAAGTAGAGCCGACATTGTGTGGTTTAAAACGAGTGGAGCTTTTTTGGTCCTTTGTTAGAGGTCGACTAATTGTACCGAAATATTGACGAGTTTTGTTCACATCCGTGGTGCGATTACAAAAGGCTCATTTACTGAATAAAAAGGTGTATATGAAACGGGCTATTAATGCTTCTGAATCATGCTAGAATATACATATACATATATATATTCTAACTTTGTTGTTTCGAGTAAGGTTAATCGAAATGTTAAATATTATTTGAGTGTATTAGATACAGATACAGCACTCCATGAACTAATTTAACTTTAGTAGATCTTATAGCAGATCACAGGGGCGGTGTCAAACGCCTAAAACAACGGCTAACAAAAACCTATCTAGCTCAGAGCTAAACTAGTTGGCGACCTAATTTTCAAAATTTAATTAAATATTTAATTATCGTATCTCTTTGAAATAATATTTGAACCAGCGGCTACTAAATAGTGATTCGAATCTTTAATCAAAGGTAACAAAAAAAATCAAACTACTCCTGAATACGTTCTCTCTAAAAGCCCTACCTAGCACCTGTATTTATTCGGTTTGTAAACTCTAGTGTATAAAATACATCAAGCCGTATTGTAATTAGGGATAAAATAAAATCCCTTGACCCAATTAACCTCGTCCCGTCGACAAAGTTCTAATTTCGAAATTACCCAGGCAATTAACATTTTCTCAAACGATACTGGAATTAAAGTCAGAAAAAATATAATCTGACGTTGCTACCTACGAATATTTTATTACTTCGTTGCTAGTCTAATTTAAGTCATCGAGATAAAACTAATTGTGATTTAGTAAGAAGTTGGATTTAATGGACTTGCGATGCTTCAGTCTACCATAAAAATTCTTATTCTGTTGGGGCTGTGCTGAGTACAACAACCAAAAAAGTCGATAAAGGTCGTTCTATATAAAATATGACAGAAAGGAAGTAAAAAATTAAATTGGCAGAAAACCACTAGTAAAAGGAAAACTCGGAATTAATTATAAAATATCCATTTACATGTTTGTATATATCTACTGCTCTTTTACGGAAGAATACGTATTAATCCTTCCATATCTTTTATATCTACCACTTTCCTGGTACATATTTTACTCTTCCATTTAACATTGATTTAGTTTTATAATTGTACAATAGTGAAATTGTTTGGTAGGGATCTGACTTCCAACAAAAAATTAATAAATATTGTATACGAGTAATCACCAATATATTCAAGTTTCAACCAGTTTTGGATACAACAATATCTTGTTCAGGGCTATACATCGTGTTATTATGAATACCTACTTCACTGAAAAATACGTAAATGTATCTAACATTTACGATGCTAAACTTGAATTAATAGGTATAAAGACAGATTTTAAATTTGAAAAATATTTTAATATAAAACTAACTCATTTTCTAGATAAACTACTGATTATGAGAGTTGCCTCATTGATAAAATAAATGGTGCAAAACAGTATTCCTTTAATGGATTTTGCTTTCGGTTATTTAATTTCTAGGTGCCCCTAGATAAATCGACCCCTGATTTTCCAGATAAGGCACTATAATAGCTACTCAATGACCTTCATAAAGCTTCCATGTTTAAATAATCCCAGGAGAATTGAATTCTGTGGTGTTGGGATCAGGTTTCTGGTTTTCCAGGCAGCTACCCGAGGTAACTTAGCTGTTTTATTACTTATTAGGCAACCGTGATAATAGTTTGCATTTACCTGTCGGCCATTAGAGGTTACCTACCTGCCTCTATAACTAGTTCCCGGCCTCCATATAGGTCCATTGAATATAAAACTAGAGTACCTTTTTCAACATTATTCCGAAAAGGTTAACATGGGGAGAGGAATCACCCACCTTATTCGAATGGGTAATTTGTTTTAACGTTTTCAGAAATTGATACTCACCGTGAGTTTGAATTTATATGATAATACGTTATTACTTATACAGACACATGGTGAATTAATAAAATAACAGGTCGAAGAACATTAAACGAGATCCAATTAATTATTATATCATTTTCATGCTTCCGTTTTCAACAAAGGATCAGAACATCAATAATAAACATGTTTAAAAAAAATCAGCCTCTTTTCTAAACCTGTGAGCGAAATTAATCATTGTGGTGGAGTTTTTGAAACTAAACGCTTATTAGTTGTGTAAACTATTAATGCTAAAACTAACGTTTTAAATATGAAATTTGGCATATTTTTCTTTTATACTGTGTTTATATTTAATCTCTCTAAATAAATTGGGTTACTCAATGATTGCTTCTAATTAAATAAAGTTATTTGCATTCCCTGTAAGTTTTGAACAAGTGCCCTATAAAACTTGGGCCAAATCTCCTACCACTTTGCCACGACTACAAGCTGCAAATGTCAGATAACGCATCTGCATAGATTTATCATTGTCAACTGAGACAGATGCAACCACCGCGTACTTGATGCAATATATTTTATGGAATCAGGTCATTCGTGAAAGATCCAATTAATTATTTCATCAGGAATATTTTCCTAATAACGATTTCTTTGAAAGAATAATTCCTTTTTTCTTAATTGTAATAATATCGAAATAATTCAGTAAACGGTTTTCCTTGACATCATAAATAATCTTCACCAGCAGTAAGCTCGTAAATCAAAACGTGATTTCGTAAGCTTTTCCTGAAGTTCAGTAAAAATAACAAGAGAACTCTTAAAGTGGAGAAAAATTATATCAATGAACGATGAATTAATGTTCTCTACAAATACAATGACTGAATATTCAATTATGAATATTTGATTCCCGTCGTTTTTAATGCTGGCACTAAGTAGAATGGGAATATAAATATTATAGCAGTAAAGTAACCGTCGAATATATCAAATGCTCTTTTTAGTATTCTTACACGTAAGCATCGGATGAATACTTAAACTGCTCAACTGAATCCTTAAGATAACATCGTGGATATAGTGGTCCCCGTGGAAAGTATTCGAATAAATTAAAATTTTATCAACGTTGTTTGTCTTATAATCCGTTTTCTTCTTATTCAGATTTCATGTGATTGCTGCGGCTCGTGACCCATTGTCCTGAAACGTCTACCAGGCAATCCTCGCAGTCCTGCCTCGCGTGCACTACAATTCCCGACCCCATTGACATTTGAACAGTCCAACTCATTTGTGATCTTTCTCTATTTCTTCTAAGATTTGGCAGTAACCATGAGTTCCTCCGGGTTCAACTCTCAGTTTGTCTCGTATGACAATATTGTTGAACTGAAAAAGAACTTACACATTATTAAAAATACACTCGATAACAGAAGTTCGAATAATAGCACTTAAACTGAAACCACTCTGTGAGTAAAATAAAAAAAATTCCAATTTTTATTTATTTTTATATTGAAAATGGCAATTGAAGGTAAGCCATCGCTATTCCAACCGTGTAATATTTTCATTTGAAATTTATTTCTCCACAAATTTTCAGCAACGTAAATATTTCTCCATGAGGATGTATAAATTTATTAAAAGGTTGACTCGTGCTGTGGATCAGCCTAAATTCACTGAAAGTTGCGCAAAGCGTTTGAAATTTCACGAAAATTCCATTCGCTCTCCTCGGCAGGTTTTGTAATACATTTGTAAGCTTTTCGAAATATTCTTCATCCTCGTATTTGTGAAATAGACGTTATTTACCTAGATTTAGGCGTTCAATTTAAGTTATAGAAAGAAAAGCGTAAAACACACTAAAGGATACATCCAAGTCTTTCGAACGCTGAAGTCACGATGATTGATTAAATAATAATATATATATTATATAGGTGTGCTTGATTTTTGTACTAAAATTTTATTTCCCATCACATTTAACTTATTGTGATACATCAAATATAATGTAAATGCGAAGAAAAGATATTTATTATATTATATACGCCCTATATGGGCTTTTACATATTTAGTTACTTATAATAGTCACACAGGTGCAAAACACATTACAGTAACTGCACCAAAAACTAAAAATACACAGTAACAGAAAAAATAAAAAATAACTAGTGCAATATCCACCAAGTCAATACTGACATTGATAACAAATAAGAAAATAATGTAAAAAGTTGTAGTTAACAATAATTTATAAACCAAGCAGAAACAAATCACTTATCCATCTTTTGAAATTTGGCAAGTTTAGATTATTATATTAAATTAATCATTTTTAAGATCACTCAACTTCTAAATTAACGCATTTTCAAAATTTTTTTTTTTTCAACAAAAAATGTATTTTTCTATTTATATATTTTTTTTCTAAAACTAATCATGCCGTCGTGCTGTTAATAACAGATTCATTTATTTATTATGTTCGACATGTTTAGAATGTGTATTAACGAATTTTCGTTATATTCCCTGAATAATTTCTAAAGAGTCCTATTGTTGAATAAACAATATTTTGAATTACCAGAAAACTGCATATTTGCCAGATAATTTCAGGGAATGGAAAAACAAATATACATTTAAAGTATTCATTATTGCCGTTATTAACTCTAGACATGGAAAAAATACTTCATCTAGAAAGCAAACATCATCTTTTCAACCAAATATCACATAGCAAGCAAACTAGTCAAAGAAAAAAACCCTTGAACGGTTTTATCTCAAAGCCTTTGTGTTTTAAATTAATATGAAAAATCTAATGAAAGATTTGTTTTGAATGATACAGTATAAAAGCAACGCGGTAGTTAAAAGACCAGTTTAGTAAAAATAAAATAATGATATATTTTCATATGAGGCGGTGACTTTGTGATGTGACATTATAATTTAAAAATAAATAATTATAAATGGATTATTTCTATAGCGCCGTTTTGGTGATAAAATCACCTCAAAGGCGCTTAACTTTGTTTAAATTTAAGTCAGATTCTTAAAATATTACCAGTAAACGACGTACACGCCCTTTCTGGTCTGATACCTGCCCCCCCCCCACTTCCTTATTATCAATCTAAGCTACGGTAGTAGCGAAACCTGGTCGACAAGAAGTATATAACGCAAAAGTGATGTATACAAAGTTATTGTTTTGTTTAAAAAAAAAAACTATAATAGTTAATTAATTGATAAACTAAAGTTCTTAAAAACTCAAGACAAGATTTTTGTGCATAGCGCAAAGGGTAACAATTATTTTTATAAACAATAATTATTAGCCTGAAACACTCATCCAAATTGAAAAAAACCTTTCCGAGCAAAGATAATTGCCGATCAGATGCTCTACCATTGAGCTACGTCGGCTTATCGCAAACCCGCCAAGTTAATCAATATATACTAGTGTTTCATTCAATAATTACTGTTTTTATTATATTTCACCTGTAAATGTAATGTAGACATAATTTGTCTCGACGCCATCTATTTGAGGGATTTAGCCGTTACAAGCCTTTCTCATACTAATAAAGTTGGTTGTTTACAGGTGAAATATAAAAAACAGTAATTATGAATGAAACACTAGTATATATTGATTAACTTGGCGGGTTTGCGATAAACCGACGTAGCTCAACGGTAGAGCATCTGACCGGACATCAGAAGGGTGCAGGTTCGAGTCCTGTCGGCGACATTTATCTTTGCTCGGAAAGGTTTTTTTCAATTTGGATGAGTGTTTCAGGCTAATAATTATTGTTTATAAAAATAATTGTTATAATAGTTAATATTATTAAAATTTATTATTAATTAATTTGTGTCTTGCTGTTTTTTTTTTCAATTTTATTCATACTAATACTAAAAATAATATATTTTCTAAATTTCTAATATGAATTTATTATTTAATATTTAATAAAGAATAAGGATTTTTTCAAATATTTTTGCTTTTTTAATTATCTTCTTACCTACATTCTTCAATTTCTGTTATTTTGTATGTTTGTAATGTGTGTACTTGCTTATTAATTGTCTATACTTGTCATTATTATTATATTGTTTATTCCAATGAGGGTGACGTCGCTTCTGAAACATGTAGATATTTATGTAAAACTAAACAGTGATTTAAACAAAGTTATTCTTACATATTATATTAATAATGATTCACAAAATCCTTACATATATTTCGAAGATATGTATCAATGATATTTTACAAGAATGTGAAAAAAATCACAAGATAGCGTTAAAAAAATGTACGATTTTTAATGAAATAACACTCGTACTACGTTGTTTTTAACTGCCATGTTTTTAAATGAACAAAATTCATCTTCTCAAGAACATCTCACAAACAGAAAAAAAAATTCTTCGTTCGCTTAATAATAGATTCATTAACATTGTTCCTTGCAGGAAATTTCCATCTTATTTTGTTTGATGTCTCCCTGCGGCTGAATTATAATTTACTACACCCTTATTGAATTGTTTTCCTTGGGCAAGTCAACGTTCATGTTGGGAGGATTCTAACGAAAAATAAATTCATTTTAGGAAACATTTATTCAAGCGTTATACCCAAAATACAAAAAAGTGAAACGAATTAATGCAAGTACGAGCTTTGAAACACTAAGTGGGCACTGTGTTAAATAGTCAATGAAACTTTAACACCGTTATGTTTTATTTTCTGCGCCCATACATAAAGTCACATAGTGGTTCGTTGAAATAGTTCTTTTATGCCTTAAAATAAAGTTTTATTTCTGTTTTAAATTGGCTTTCTATTTTTGTAACCCATAAATAAAATATCAGAGTTTAAAATCATTCACAATATCTTAAATAAAGCAAATCCGTTTTTTTAAAGTATTGAGTCGTTTTTTGAATGTAGGTTTATTTTAAAACTTTGGTTTTGTTTCTAAAAAAATCATTTTACGGAATGTGAAGAACATAAGGAGGCTATACGTAGATGATTTGTGAAATAAGTAAATATTATTGTGTTGAACATCGAACAAAATTATTAGAGCATTTGTTTTTTTTTCTCTTCATTTCCTAACCGCACTGAATATCTTCTATTAGTGGAATGGTCGAAATGAAATCTAAAAAAAAATCATTAATATGGCATCCCATTTAAAATGAGGATTTATTCTCTAAGATTTATAGAATATACCAATTTACTGTAGATAAATCATTCTGAAAGAGACAAATTCGGTATCGCTGTCTGAATACGATCTGTTCGACTGCAATACTAACGAATTACCACCAAGGTTTATTGACTAACTCTAAAGTATTAAATACACGAAACTTGTGTTTTTAACGAAATATGTAATAATAATGAATAACTTTTTAATATTATCCATTAGAGTATTAAATTAGTAAATATCTCGTCCAACTTACCATTTCATATCAAAATCTAATATTATTACAGTTTGTCGAACAAGCTCTTGATCGTTGACCCATGCAATCAATTGACAGCTGCCTTTCCAAATTTATAAATTGTCTATTATTAACATATTTGGGTTCGACAGTTTTAGACACAGGAGGCTATTAAGTGGAGGTTGTCGAAGAGTAAGTGCAAAAAGATTTGGCCGAGTAACTAGACTTTGAAAAGAACAACTACCTGTATGTAATAAAGTCCTTATAGCGTCGCCCGTGTTTGCTCCAGTTCTCCACATTCATAAACATTTCGCAAAATACCCTTAAAGATATATCCTTCTTAATAAAAAATATTGTCATAAAAATTTAAATGCGTTTTGGCCCCAACGCCGACAGAAAAAAACTACAAATTCCATGATGATCCAGCTCTCTAATCTACCAGTAACCGAAGATAACTAACATCTACTCTCAGTGCAATATCTCACCAAAGAATCTTTCACATCCTAAATCATATTTTGAAGAACTGAAAAGAGAGTGGCAAAACTCAGATTAGGTAGCAAGAACTGTCATGGGAAGGAGACTACCAGAACGATCCTCACGCGAGGAAATGACTTTCAAAGAAACGACCATGCATCAGGCTGTTTAAACCTTCCCCAGTTCATACAATGACAAGATAAAGATGATATTGTTGGGTTTTGTTGCATTGTAATATCACGGAAAACTGCTCTACAGCCATGTTTATTAGAAGAGCATTGAAAACTTAATTACTCCTCGGAAGTCAGCACTTCTTTTCATGGAATTTTAGAAGAGAGGCTGTTGTTCGTTGTATTTCATACCTAAGACATAATATAAGTTCTTGAATAGGACTCGACTCGTGTTGTGGAGAAACACGTTTTCAGTGAGTTTTGTCCAGGTTTCGAGGATATAACACGAACTGCGAAATATTAATGTAACGTGTTCCTCGTAGAATAATACTGGCGCATGATATTTTGTAATGATACCAAATGTTTTACGACATAAAATGCAAAGTTTCTTAAAAAAATTTGCCTTGGATAATATTTGCATGAAACTTTGGACGAAAAATACTTATTTTTGTAAGAGCACAAATTCATTAAAATAATATAAAAAAATAGTCGCTTTTCCTGAGCTATTGACTAAATTCACATCAAGGGTGCTTAAGTCATGATTTTGTATATCTTCTGATTTAGTATACCCATCATCAAATATAGGACACCTCTAAAATATATTTAGCTACATCGTCCATACGAGAGGAGGTTCTTATAAAAAGCTTTTTTTTTTAATTCCCACTCCTATCATTCAGAGATTTTTAAAGGTTTCAAGGTTTGTGTTTTAAGCCACATATTAAACAATGAAGCATGCACAATAACCTTTTTACGATCAATTTATTTTAATTTTAGACTCACTGTTTACTGTTTACTGCCTTGTCTGATAATATAATGACACAGACACCGCGAAAATTAACATATCAAACCACTTCCACCGTAGTCATTTCCCCATCCCAACCAACTTAAACCGCCGAGATAGTTTGTCGTGCCATCATACCTAATACCTACCACGTACACGTTACAAACACTGTTCTGTGTACTATTGGCGCGGTGGGGTGTCGTTCATATTTATGTATGTTAACCTTCTCGCTTTTAACATGACGCGACGAGTCGGTACCCCTTGAGGATTACCTACCAGCCTTACGAAATCCTGCAGAACTTTACTAAACTTTTGAATTTACCAAAGATGTTTAGGTGTATGGTATTTTCCATTTTATTTATAGAACTCCATAATTTATTTTTACCATATATGTGTTAATGTGGGTAAATATTAGTTTCCGCAGTTTTTTCAGTAATAACTTTAAAAACTATAAAATGATGGAATTTATTGAACAAAGATTTTAAGGTGTTAAGGGGAACGGCTGCGCTACCTGTTTCATACATAATTTAATTTTGGATTTGAGGCCAAAATACCCATCCAAACTGAATGGTATATTTTTTCATTAAAGGTTAAGTAGATATCTAGTACGGATAAGGAGTATTTTATTTATATTTGTTTTAAATTTTGAAGAATATCCCTTGAAAAAAAATCAATGTTCATAATTTTAGAGGCAACTTAAAAAATTATTTGCTGGTATATCTTTTTTTTTAATGTCATATTTGCTACTTAAGTACTATTACGTAAATAAAAACAAAACATTAAAAAAAAGTTTTTTTCAGGTCGATATTTTAAATTATGTACTGCAAATTTGTGTTCCAACGTAATTTGGTCATTTTTAATTTAATTTAAAATCCACCATAATGCTTATTTTAATATAAAAAAATATATATATTTATTTCATTATATTTTCAAAGTAGACGCGGTAAAACTTTTTTTTAGCCCTAAATAATTGTTAAAGGTGCCTCTAAAATCGCGAAAAATCATTTCCTTTAATGCCGATATTTCATAATAAAAAACAAAAATAAATAAAATATTTCTCACGCGTACTAGATATTTACAAAATCATCAATAAAAAAAAATGTACCGTTTGGTTTAGGTGAGTATTTTGACCTAAATTAAGTTTTGTATGAAGCAACCCGCGCAGCCGTTCCTCTTAACGGTATATTCATTCGACGGTACATTACTATGTTGCATGGCGATTTGATATAACAGAGGTATTTGGAAAACCTGTGTTTGTTCAGTTTGCGTGTAAGTGCTGAAAGATCTAGGAACCGAAGAAAAGTCTGGAAGGATGTCAGTTGTACACTGATGAAGTGCCGACAACTCTGTATATAAAGTGACCGAAGATTGTGCGTGGGTTGAATTTAATGCGATAATAAGTTATACCTAGTCCAAATTTAGATGGTCATTCGAGCAAGTATATTACTCATTATACCTCAGAAGAAAAATATATAAGGCTATTAACCACATTAACCGATAGATGAATAGGCACACAAACAAACCCTTTAGTTGTAATTTGATGCCTTTTTAAAAACATTTAATTTAAATCAAATTTAATAATGTCATTATGAAGTTATGCAAGTATTTACAGTTTTTTTATTCATTTATTTTTTATTAACAGCTGTTTCGGCGTTCAATTCCATTTTCAAACTGCGGTTAATCCAGATTGTGACGACTTATTCATATGATTTTATTTACTCCCACCAAATTCTAATTTGGACGGGTTTCTAATAATGATATATTATCAGTAAAGCTGATTTAGTTCTAATCTATGAAGTTTTTTTAAAATTTATAATGTGTTTTCCCCGTATTTAAATGGCAATGTTTTCTCAATTGATTTATTTAAATGTGTTATATTGTTTTGATAAAGTAAACATACTGAGAAGTGGTGAATAAATAATTTTCCTTAGTTTATCATTTAATGTTATGTTAGGATAATTCATCCGTTTATTAATTTCTAATTTTTAAAGAAAAATTAATCTAAAAGACCCTCTCATTATATATATAAGGGTTTAAGCTCGTATTTGTCAAGCGGGACGTGATAACTAAGAGATGTTCTACGAATTTTGAAAAAGCCCTTTAATATTTATAATATCGTATATGAATCTATTTGAGTCCCTTCCTATCCCTTCCTGTCTGCCCGATATAGGTAGCGTTGCAGTCGGCGTGGTCGCGTTTTAATTCGTATATACCACTTTTATTAACTTTACGATTTTAACTTTCTTAGACTTGTTCCTATATTATTATTGGTTCTAAAAGCTATACTTAAACCACGTTTTTTTAATTTATTTTGCTATTTTTTAATTATTAAATTTGATTTACATTAAATTAAAGGGAATTCTACGAATTAAACACAAAAATAATTAATAAGTAATTTGTTGCAGTAGAAATTGGTTGAGTTGCTTATGTGGTGCAACAATGTAAACTCGTTAATTAAAGAAAACAAAAGTATGTATTCCACGTGGTTAACAAGTTACGAAGGTTGAAGGAGAGATTAAACTTCACAAATTCACCGTATTTTAGGGAACAACTAAAAGTGAAAAGTGGAAGAAAACATATAAACAAATAAAATAAATAAAACGAATAAAGTTATACCACAGTATTAATTACGTGAAAATATTTCATTTTATTTTCTCTTTTTTTTGTGTGTGGTTTCGATATTTCCTGTAAAAAGGAAAACACTTATTCAATGTATACTTAATCTCGTTCAAAAAATGAGGTTTTTATTTAGTCAGGGGCAAAGATTTTCTCAAAATCTTGTTTATAATAAATCTTCTTCAACCCGAGCTCCCGGGAGGGCAAAGCTTCGCGGGATAAAAAGATAATTCTAGAAAATTGAATTCACCGCTAAACAAACACGTGGTTAGGTAGCGTCAGGTTAAGATGAAGTGGTAAACAGCCAATTTGATCGAAATGTTTCAGTTGACCTTTTGCATTAGGTATATTATTCGAGGTGTTTCCTCCGGTTGAGCGATTGAGGGGATTTGTTACAGTACCATAGCTGTTTCCAAAAATGTTTTCAATTTTAACAGAAAATCGCAACTGAAGTTTTATTATTTTTTCATTACATAAATAACACCATTCGTCGGAGTAATGCATACTAGTTTTTTTTAAAGAACATAAAATATCAATTGTGTTTTTTTATAGCCCCGATATTGTTAGATTATCGCCAACTCAAAATACCACAACTATCAACGAATAAGGGATATTTCATTTTATGTGAGTAAGATCGAGTGAGCGAAGTGACGTTTTTTTAATGTTTTTAAACATTTTAATATTTGAAATGATTTAGTAATATAATTTGTTGAGCATTAATAAATCGCATCAAATAATAAAAGATCCAATTGGAAGCGACTGTTTTATTTTATTTATTTGCTAATAAAACAATTTCCACAATCTCTATAACATGCAAAAATTTCGTATAGTATTAAAAATGACTTGTGTCGAATTTTCCCTAATATGAAGGCAGCACAGTTTCCGGTTGCCACGGTATGACTTTTTTTAAATTTATTCCGTGATTCCGTTAGCCATGACTTCAACAAGGAAATATAAATGTTTTTTATCGTTATGATTGCACAACCCAATTTTCCTTTCAATTTTGGAGGTGGGTATGGTACAGCCTTCCCGGGAACCATTCTTTGGATAACCAACACCTCTGCCATAGGTCACACCAAGTAGTTCGCTACGGTTGGTGACTTAGCAGGGGTGCCAGGGTTCATGGAGTGATCTGTCAAGATCTTGACTGTGGATGGGTCTGCCCACCAACTACGTGATGTGCTTGATCAGGAGAGGCCTGTTGATGAAGTCCCCTCGACCTCTCCTACTGGATTCTCTTGACCCATCACCTTCCACCACAATAGGAGGATATATTAATGCTTCTGTTACTACTCCCATAAAAAAAACACGAAAACCTAAAATAAGATAGGAGAGGAGAAAGGAAATATATTTGCGAAGTATCTACTTGGCTATGCAGACCTACCTTGCCGATGAAGTTTCTTTGTGTTTTTAGCATTCCTAATACACTCTAATTTAGTCCCAATAATGCTTGCATACCACCTAAATAAATTATACCTTTCAGTGCTTTTAAAAAAATACTATCTCCCTCAGTTCAATATCTACAATAAGGTTGTCTAGCCCACTTGATATGTGGTTTGTCCGGAAGTTCTTTCATTCGCTCTACTGGGAGACGGTATTTGAACCACTTCCATGGTATGCCGCAACCCCTACGGCCAACACAGTTCCTGTGAATTCCTTCTGCAGGCCGACCTGAACCCCGGTGCCTTTCTTCCCGTTGGTCCCGTCCGTAAAATAGAAGTATTGCTCTCTGGAGAATAAACCCAGTTCCATAATTCTTATCGCGTGGGATATCCCTTTATTATAGCACCTTGGCGAAAGTATAAAAATACGAAAATCAGATATTTATCTATTAAATTACCGAATCAAATAGTTTGCAGTCAAGTTGATTACAATCCTGCCTATCTTTGAGCTTTTCTAGCCCGTTCTATTTTTTTTAATCAATTTCGACCTTCTTACTTAAATATCGATATATTTTTTAAAGATAGTTTTCTCAGTGAAATTAATTCAAACGGTTATATTTTTATAAAACTCACCAAAAACGGCCGGAATCCAAGCAGAGATCGCTTGACATCACACAAGCATCATACGCAGAATGTAACACAGAATGAATTACATAGAAAGAATTTAGACACGACCAACTGCGTGATGTCGTTTCAATGATACTAACGAAACAAGAAATTTCGATGAGAATGTTTTTTTCTATTCACATACAAAGGATTTATAAATTCTACACATAATTAGATATAATAAACTTGTGTATTCGGAATCGGCGATTGTTGATTTATCTACATATATAGTTTTTAAGCCACAATGTTCTTCACTAGAATTCCTTATTCTCAATTCAATTTCTTCTTCCCACTGCCTTTCTTAACCATCTATCATCGCTATCAATATCTCATATAACAGTAAGAGAAGATTCAGCGACACTATCATCAACCGTAATCCCTCTGATCGTAATTTGGACCATCATTGTAATGTTTTTTTTTCTTCTTACAAGCTTAAGTACATGCTCGCCTATCTTTAGACGGCGTACGAAACCATTTCAGCATTCTTAAAAGGAGGTGAGGATTGACAAGTGTGATTTTAAAAACAGATTTGAAATTGATGGCCGAATTTAGTTACGTTTCCTATGAATGTTATTTTGAGTAGCACTTAAAGATTATAAGTGGAAGAGCTTTGTGGAAAGGTGGGATTTTATTATTTTAATCAAAAGAATCGTCTTCTGTGAAATTACGACAGCAGGTGCCTATGTTAGAGGATTTAGAGAGTATTAAAGCAGTATAAAACTCAAGAAATCCTTGTTTACGGTCCATAGATTCTGAAATCTATTGTAAATAGTAAATAGGTTCCGTTCCCTGATACTAAACCTTTGTATTTTACAATTCTTGGTAAATGGAATTTCAAGCTTTGTATACTACATTAAGTAATTTAATATGATTAGGAATTCTGATACAAATATTGTCTAAATATGGTACTATGCTGCCTTCAAACTAAATTGGAAAGTTCACAAGGCGCGTATTAATAAAAAATGAAGCGTGTTTAAAAACACTAAAAAAAAGTTGCTAACTTAAATAAGGCTTTCAGAAATTAAAAAAGTAAGGCGTTTGGTATAACATCATGTGACTAACCTTTTAATAATTTTGATGGGTGTGTATAATTTAAACCGAAGTTGAATTGGCATAAACTAAATAATAAATAGGGGTGCTAAGAAGTAGGTAGCATTTATTGAATTCAACGTAATTTCTGTTTTTTTTTTGCTGAAACAAATACGGTATCCAATTAATGTCTAGAAAGAAACACGATTGTGGTTGTCGAAGCGCTTTTCTTGCACAGATCCTTAAAGATAATTTTTAACATAGCTCGGTTCGCCACTTTTATGGCTGAGCCTACGCGAATAACAGGTATTTCCGCCGCCGACCTTGCCTACGCACTTATTCACCATTTCTTGAAAAGGCCCACCTTAAAGTTTCCTATAGAGCGAAACGTTATCGTAAAATAGCAGGTTTAATTTCCGGGACGCTTTGCTTAACAAGAAATTGTTATCTTTTTAAGTAGATACTTTAAAAAGTTTATTCTTAATTCTGGAATGCTTACAGAGAAAACACCCCTTTTGATGTACACTTTACTCTGCGGTGGTTCATGAATAAAATAATTCCAATGTAACCTTAAGCCATATAACTTTAGAAGGCACCAATCTTTTACCAATGATTAATAGAAAGGATGAAATCTTTTGTCTTTCTTAATATTTTTCCCTGAGTACGACGTACGTTTTCCTGAGGCACTTCAAAGGATAACAAAAATGCAAATAGCATTGGGACAGAATCTGTTCTACATAATAAGGAAAATGATTTCATAAGCCCATTTTTTTTACATTATCTTCGCACAGGAGGCTCTGATAGAGAGTCCGGCTGGCCAGGTCCAGGGTGTCTCTCCCTATTCGGCATTCGGCAGGCATATCTGCCGCCAAGACCTGGGCAAACCTCACCCTATACATTCGGGCACGCCTGCTAAGTCACGAAACATTGCGGATCACTTAGAGTGACTTATGGCAGAGGTGTCTATAATTTAACCTTTCATCAAGTGTTTTTAAAACACGGTTATATTTCATTTCGTATTAATATACGATATAATAAGTCCTTAGTTCCCGTCGGTAGTAATGTTAATAAAATTGAACATTTTGGAATCATAGTTGACGCAAACCTACGCTGGATTGACCTCATTGACTATATTGCAACCAAACTAAAAAAAATGTTTCACTTAAAAGAAGTATCAAGAACAGCCCACGCACAATTTTAAGAACCATATTTTGCTGTTTCTCAATCCATGATCAGATATGAAGTACTTTCCATTTACTTTTCTAACCCACTAGTAAAAGTATAACAGACAATGATTAAAATTATTAAAAATTCATATTAATTTCATTAATAATGACGTGACAAAATAATAACGCATTTATGCGCTGTGAAATGTTCATGGAGGGACGAATGCACTCTTTCAGGGCATTTCTCCCGCCCGCATGGGAAGCTTGGGTGCAGAGTACGCCAATCCAAGAATACTATCATTACCTGCTGCGACTGCATGGAAGAAGTCTCCCCTGATGGCTCTTTGGAGACGCTAGACCCTCAAATATCCTCCATAAACTTGTTTATTTTCTCTCTTAGCAAATGACTTACATATTTTAGTAATTAATCTTAATTCCATAATTTTTTTTCCAAATATCGTCTTTATTTCCTTCTATTGTTATTTATTTGTATTTGTTTGTATTATTATCACTTTCGAACGTATTGTAATGCAATTTCCCTGCATGCATTCAGTAATAAAGAAGTATTATTATTATTATTGAAGAAATTAAAATTATTGGGTATCATTCTTTACTAAAATTTTCAACCCTTTAGACTTTATGAGAATTAGTCAACTTTACTCTAAATCTGAAAATTTTCAAATCCAACGTAAATATTCCCATACAATCCAAAACAATTTTACTAACAATATATTCAATAAACTACACCCTTATTATCCCATTAAAAAATAGGTACCGCCGACGGACAGAGACATTTTAAATACTATGCAATTAAACCACATAATTACATGGCAACATTTTTGAAACAAACAAAGAGAGCGTTCACCAACATATTTAATAAAACTTAATATATCGATCTAGATAAAAACAAAAGGAACAGAATTCTTCCATTTCTTAATTACACCAAATGAAACGTAACAAAAACATTTATATTAAATGTAATAATTAATTGCATTTTTCGTCTTCTTAAATTTTATTTTATTTTTTTATTCCTTAACGTAATCATTTCACAATGTTACTATATCATACACCTCAGTACAGGTTCTCCTAGTGAGGCGTTCACGAAATACTGTTATATAAATTAGTAATTTACCATACCTAAATAAGTATAAATCTATATCTAGAGCGCTTGAAGAAAAAACCCAAGTCGATTCAATATATACAGACTTTGTTAAAGCATTTGACAAAGTAAACCACAAAATCCTACTTAATAAACTTTGCAAACTAGGTATAGAGGGTAATTTATTAGAATGGATAAAAAGCTACCTTACCAACAGAATTCTTCAAGTAATATTTAATTCTAACTTGTCATATAAATTCGTGGCAACAAGTGGTGTACCGCAAGGTTCACACTTAGGCCCAATACTTTTTTAATTTTTATTAATGATATTATAACTGTATTTAATAACAGTGTTATTGTGTTGCTTTTCGCCGACGATCTAAAACTCTCCAAACTAATAAAAACTATTGAAGACTGTTTTCTCATTCAATTAAATTTAAATAAACTACAAGATTGGTGTGAACTTAATAAACTTATTTTAAACATTAGTAAATTTCATACGATCAAATTTTTTAGAATGAATCATCCTCTCAATTTTCAATATAAATCAATAACATCTCTCTCTCGTCTGTCAACGAAATTAACGATCTTGGCATTGTTTTCGACTCAAGATTTATTTTTCTAACTCACATCAACTCTATTACTAACAAAGGTTTAAAAGTGCTCGGCTTCATTCTTCGAAATGCCAGAGAATTTAGGAATATTTCAACACTAAAATTATTATACTCTTCCTTAGTTCGTAGTCAAGTCGAATATAATCCTTCTATATAGTCCCCTTACTATAAAATTCATTCCGACTCCATTGAAAGAATTCAACATAAATTTCTAAGATATGTCAATTGTAAACTCGGTTTACCTATTGAAACTATAAATTACAATCACTTAATGAATGAACTGAAATTATTAAAACTATCAGATAGAAGAATTGTTTCTGATTTAACTTTTATTTTCAAAATTATTAATGGTTTTATAGACAGCCCTGATATCGTCAGTTTAATTACTTTTAATATTCCAACTAGAACTACCCGATCTAAAATTTTATTTAATTGTACCAGTAATCCCAGAACTATGTCATTCAAATATTCACTGGTACCTCGACTTCACACAATAGGTAATACATATTCAGGTATAGTAGATATTTTCAACTGCTCTGAATACAAGTACAAACAAACTATTATTGCACACATCCTGGATAATTATTGATATATGTGTCTAGAGTATAAGTAACGGTGAATGTATGGTATGCTTTGATTTTTCGCCTCTGGAACTTATTACTTACAATGGTACATACACTATGTTTTCCTGTATATGTTCGATATATATGATATATTATCTTTGAACCTATTGTGATGTGTTTTGCACCTGTTTTACCAATAAGTAACTTTATATGTAAAAGCCCATATAGGGCGTATATTATTCAATAAATAAATAAATCAATAAGTATAACAAAATATTACTTATATTGAAATAATTGTATGTAAATAAATATATAAATAAAAAATTGAAAAAACGTTCATATTGTGACATTGTGGAATGTGGGGTAGTGATTTGAGAAGGAAAACAAAAAGTCGAGAAACTTATAACAATTCTGATCTCCCTTACGATGGTCACTAAACAGAACTATAGTTTAAATTATTTCTAATTTTTAAACTGTCAATTCATCGTGAAATTCTGTTTTAATATTATTAACATATTTATGTTTTAAGTTTGTTACATATGTTTTTATTTTTTACACACATATTTATATATGCATATACTGTAACCTTGTCTGTAAATTTTGAGTTTTAAATAACAAGCTCCCGTTAGACCAACTACAAAAAAGTAGTTTATCGGTACTTTTTTCATAATTTTTTTTTTTTTTTTTTTAAATATATATATTTAAAATAATAAGATTTTTTTAATTTAAAAACGATTGTTACTTTTTTCAATTAGTTTATTTCAGAGCGGATCGGTTTCGTCCTATTGCGGGCATCTTCAGACTTCAAATATAATTGTAAAGCCGTTCCGTCAGCAATAAAACAAATTTCTCAGTCATAAATGTCCAATATCAGAAAGAGCAATGGGGCTCTCTCCTGACATAAATACTATATAAAGTATTGATTTAGTTAAAATTCTACCAGTCTCAAGATTCCCGTAATATAGAGAAACCGGTTCGGTCTAATATTAACCAGTGAAAGAACGTTACGAAGGTTTTAAATAAAAAAAAAATCATATTGGAGCTACAGTCAATTCAAACAAAGTTTTGAATCTGACTCCCACCGGGTACTGAAACCTTCTTCCCTTTAAGGCACCTATATAATTAAGATATCTTTGTATTTCTAGCGTGGAGATGATAGGATGATCAGTATTAACCTTTATTGAACCCACTCCGCATTTATCTATTGATGAAGTGAACCTCTGAAGCCTTATCTAAAAGAAAACAGCGAACCAATGTTTTCATTTCGCCTCCATTTTGATTCATTAAATAGGCTTTTTCGAATCATTATAATAACTGTGGGTATTTTTGTTTTATGTTTATTTAATACTTACGAGTACATAATAATATTATTTTATTCACTGCAGAATTTTAATGGAGGAATCTGGTAGAGGGATGATATTGGATCGGAGTAGGTAAGTATAATATATATTACTCATCACCACACTTAAGTATCCATTTTGTGGTCATGTCATCCCCATCGTGCATCTAGTTACATATTTCATATTATGGAAGATGCTTCCACAATATGGAACCTCCAATATAAAGTGACCATAGATTTTCTAAATAGAATATGAAATACATGTTTGATATCCTTACGTCACAAATACGACACTCGAAGTAAGATGTTATATTTAGAAAAAAGACCTACGTTATCGGATTTATTGTTTCTACTTAGCCTACTTAAGGGGAACGGCTGCTCGGCCTGTTTCACACATAACTTAATTGTATTTGGGGCAAAATACCCACCCAAACTGAATGTAATATATTTTTTTTAATTAAATGTTTAATAAATATCTAGTACGTATGAGAAGTATTTTATTCATTTTTATTTTAAATTATGAAGTATATGGCATGAAAAAATAAATTCATAATATTGGAGGCAACTTAGAAAATTATTTGCGGGTTTTTCGATGTATTTTTTAAAGTTATCATATTTACTTACGTAAATAAAAATACAAAAACTAAACATAAAAAAATAACGTTTTTTCGGTCGATATTATAAATTATGTAGCGGAAATTTGTGTTCCAACGTAAATTGGAAGTTCGCCATAATGCTTAGTTTAATAAATATTTTTATTTTTATTTTATGTTAAAACTATTTTTTAATTCACTGTTAGTCCCCAAATAATTACTAAAAGTCCCTCTAAAATCGCGAAAAATCAATTCATTTAATGGCCTATATTTCAGAATGTAAAACAAAAAGAAATTAATGACTTCTAATCCGTATTAGATATTTACTGTGCTTTGTGAAAAATATACCAATAGGCTTACGTGAGTATTTTGACCTTAAATTCAAAATTAAGTTTTGTATGAAACAAGCCACGCAGCCGTTCCTCTTAATAATAAAATAGATAGTTGCAAATTGCTGTGCGTAATTGGATTAAATGTTCCAAACAGATGCACTACGTTTCTTCACGTAGAACCCAACAAAATTAATGTTGTAAAAATCTTACCCATTACTGGCGCGATCACAACATGTGTCCACTACGAAAAATACTCTACTTTTTACTTTAAATTACTACAATTTTCTATGACTCTTTACTTTACCTATAAAACAAAATTCTGAACTATTTTAATAGCGTGATATAAAAATTTTTGAAAGTACGCTTCAACGCCAACAATTTTTTTTCCTCCTTTTTTCGTGAGCATTTTCTATATCTCATGATCTCTCTACACTTCTTTATATTGTCTATCCATACACCATCTTACTAATTATTATTACTCACGCCTCGATGAATGCTGTAGAAATGAGATTCCTGGGGCAAATGTTTTTTAAAACTATATATGACCGAGTGAAAAATGTTGACATTTACAAACAATGCAAGGCTGATGCGAGCGCAATGAATTAGATTAAGAAAGGGACGCTTAGATGGTTTAGTCATGTAGATCGGGTGAACAGAGAAAATACTGTTAGGAGAATATATGATACTAATGTGAATGGTGTAAGAAACCAAGGAGGAAGACATGGCACGATCAAGTAATCAAAATACTTTAGTCGGGGCATCTCAAGAGTAAAAAGAACGTTAGAGTGTGTATGAATGTGAATGAAGCAAGAAGTATGTGTCAAGTCAGAGTTATTTGGCGATCGGGCTTCGTGACGGTTTTTACTTAGTTATATTACTTTAGAATTAAATAAATATTATATGGTTAAGTAATAATTACCGTAATAAATAATGAGTTTGTAAATTTAATCTGCATGAATAAATTGAGAATATAGAGTTGATTTTATATTAATACAAATATATAATTAACGTATGTATATATTCATGTGTACTGTTTTCAGCGTAATGAAACTGTAGACAAAATAAGCTTTCGAGTATGCGAATGGAAGTGAACAGAAATATAAGATTGCTTTTACTATCTTTTAAAAACACTTTTATATACTGACTCCTCGCATATGTCATCGGATATTGCATGGAGGGAGTATTTTCAGGAAAGGAAAGGAGCGATCCTAGAATGTATTGCGTTTCATTGACCTCACGTAAAAAAAAAAGGGGGAAGCTTTAAACCCGATAATTACAAAGGGATGCTTTTTAACTTGTATCGACAGTGGAGTAATTAGGTATCTCACCATGAGTATCGACCTCTGCCCGTCCAACTTCTAGTCAAGAATCCTACCTACAGAAAGATTTGTTATTTTTATTATGCCTGTTTTTACTGCTTCGTACGAACAGGTTGTCTGCGTCATATGTGTAGTTAAGATTTTTGTAGAGAAAGATTTGGGAAAGGGGAGTTTTTTATTGCTATATGAATCAAACCAGGTTCGCTCTTACATGTATCGTACGACGTGCAGTTAAGTAGTCGGCCTTGTTACTTTAAAGTTAGAATATGATATTATTAATTCCATGTCTGGATCTATTCAACGTTAAATATTTATTGATGTATATTCCAAATATCTGCCAAGTGATTATAATGTCAAAGATAGAAACTTGTTCGGGCGCTTATAGCCCTTTGAAATTGTGACTCGTCCGTTCATCATTATTCACGGTAAAGCATTGATGAATACTTAACTTTGAGGAAGCTTTGGACACTAGTCTGTCTTCTATGCTATCAAACTTTGTTTTAACGACTTTTAGTAGGCCAATAAATTAATAATGAAACTAGTAAGAAATATTTTGTTTATACCACTGTTTAAAATAAAAATATCAACATGTTTCAGAAGCAAAGCTTCCCTCATCAGGATACACGGTATACTAAAAAATAATGATAAGTACAGAAAAATACAAAAATAATAATTTAAGAATAGACAAATTACAAACATAATCAGAAATCAATAATCAGTGATGAAAGTAGGTAAGTAATTAATTATAAACTTTAAAATGATTATAAAAAATTAAAAAAGAAATTTAAAAAAGAAATTTAAAAAAGAAATTTAAAAAAGAAATTTAAAAAAGAAATTTAAAAAAGAATTTAAAAAAGAAATTTAAAAAATTAACATAACGGTCAAGTCAAAATAATAAGTTATTAATGTAAAAAAATATATTTTAATAATATTCAAAATATGGGTATTATTGTGAAAATCAATTTAAGATATCGCTGTTTTTTAATTATTTGATTATTAATAATATTTAATTGACTATTAACACTTTCTCCAATTTCCGAAATATCAAATTTATCTAAAACCTAATTAGATATTATTGTAAACCAGTTGTATTCGTATTTAAATTATTTGAACGTTTGTTTATGCCAAATTCCAAAATATAGTTAATTATGAAAAGCTGATAATTTTAGAGTCAAGGGATGATTAGTAGTAATATGCATAACTATGTCTGTATAAGCATCTGTACGATTTCTTTAATATGTCCCTTCAATTTATTTGTACATTAATATCTATGTTTAGAGTATTATTAATATATTCTTTTATAAAAATAGCTAGTATTATTATATTTTTCGTGTCTTCATATTTTCTTGATTTTATGATGTTAGTAAAAATAATTTCATTTTTTTGTTTCTGATATAAATTTATTATTTAATATTTCGTAAAAATTGTTTGTTTTTAAATTCTCCTTAAATTTTAAATTCCTTTTAAATTCTTTTTAATTAATTACTTACCTACTACTTTCATCACTTATTGTTAATTTTGTTTATATTTGTAATTTGTCTATACTTGTCATTAGTATATTGTGTATCCTGATAAGGAAAGCTTCGCTCCCGAAACATGTCGAAATTTATATATTAAACAATGGTGTACATAAATTATTTATTGTTAATTTTATTAATAAATCCATCACAAAGTAATTTTATTTTTAGTGAAGGAATTAATAATGTGTCAATATTATTAATTTGTTTTATTAAATATTATAAATATATTAATCACCAGCGACCGTCCAATGGCTGAGTTGGCATCGCGTTTGTGTCTCACCCGGGCACCGTGAGTTCGATTCCTCAGCTGGTTATGTCCTCCATCATGACGCAAGCAAAATCTTCCGCTCACTGTGATGGTAGTATTTCAAATATTGTCAGGTTAATCGTAACCCAGGAATGTCTGTTTTTCTTTCCTTTAAATAAATTTTCTTTAAATATTTCGAGAAAACAGGAAGGTTTTTTAATAAAATTTATATGAATTCGTGTTAGTGTTAGGTAAAGATAAGGTAATATAGGAGTGGAATAAATTGTAGTTCGTGATTTCAAGTAGGTAAGGTTGGCATATAGGTAAGATAGTAAAAATTTATTGCTTAAAATAATATACTCACGCATTTAATTCGAGGCTGTCACGTACAGGATATTATAGGATAAATAGGTACTTCCTCCCCTTTATGATACCCTCTATTTATGGAGAGCTAATTTTATACAAATTCCCAGAAATAATTTCCTTTGATTTTTCTAATAAAAAAATAACTAAGATTACCACAAAAATATAATTTGTATTAAAATAATAAACTACGAACGTGGTAAAAGGCAATTAATAAATGCATTCGGAAAGTGGAAATGTTTATTGAATGAGTTTTATTAGATTTAAAAAAAAAAATATATATATATATATATACTTTTTTTCCAAACGTTTTTTCACGGAAAAAAAGTTTGGGAAACACTGCAATAGATGTTTGCGTCATGGTTATTTCCGTTTAAGTTTTTCATTCCCCGAACACTGTTGTACTCCGTAAAGTTTTTTTTTAAATAATACTTTACTGTATTATTTTAAAAAAACAAAAATTTATGTAGAAATCACTTTCGAAATCCAGTCCGAGGAAATGTGAATACGTCATTTTGGAATGGTTTTGGAATTTTGAAAGATGTTTCCTCAAATCATCACTGTTGTTGTTCTCTTTAAGTTGAGGATATGTTATTTCACCGATAATTTTTAATTACCTCGCATTGCAAAATCATTTGTTTTTGGTTTCATAATTTGTTCGCCTAAAAATATTATAAATGCTATAATTAAATACTGCCAGTAGAACACATCTTATCCTTTGCTTTAATCGAGTTTTTTTTAAGTTGTATTATATTTAAAACTAAACCATATTTTTCATTAAAAAAAAAAAATTCTAATTCTAAAAATATTTTACTCGCTAAACCAGATTCATGGATATATTTCCTTTGAAATACGGCTTAATATAGTTGTGTTTTCTGTTTGGCGTATCCTAGGCTCACCCGAATCTATAATTACAATGTAATAACTAACGAACAAGAGCTTTAAATTCGATTCCAACTACTTTATTTAAGCTTTATGTTGAAGCATTTGGTGCATTAATCAGATTATAAAACTGAGTTTCTCTGGACCGCCACAAGCAGACGTCAGCATATCATTGAAAACTCCCCAATAAATATTTCAGGAAGTGACATTACTCCGAAGACGTGTGTTAAATTACTCGGTGTCAATCTGGATGCAGACTTTTCCCTTAAAAGTAGAGTAAACAGAACTGTAAGTACAGGGTTCTTTCAATTGAGGCAAATAAAGGCAGTACGGAGAAACCTGCCAACAGAGGCAACTAAACTGCTTGTCAATTCGTACGTTGTGTCACGTTTAGATTACTGCAACGGAATATATGCGAGTCTCCCCAAATACGAAATTAACAAATTGCAATCAGTATTCAACGCTGCAGCAAGACTTATCACCGGCGTATCTAGATATTCTCACATTTCAGAGCATCTCAAAAATCTCCACTGGCTCAAATGTCCTGAAAGAATCTAGTTCAAGCTCTGCTGGATGGTATTTAAGTCACTTAACGGAATGGCTCCGGCTTACTTATCAGAACTGTGTATTACCGAAAATACCAACTCACGGCAGTCCACCCTTAGGTCAGCATCGTCATCAGTTATCGGCAGGTTAAAGGAACCAAAGCGCGCACCTAATACTAAGTTCAGGGATCGTGCTTTCGGAGTGTCAGGACCTAAAGCCTGGCATGAACTGCCGCATGACTTAAGAATTATCAAAGACTCAACAGAATTCAGAACTAAGCTTAAAACACATCTTTTCAGACAATCGTATCCATAAATTGAAGAAATTTACCTGTAAATTGCTTAGCTAGGCTAGCCGGTTAGTAGTTACCTAAGGTCATCAAATAAATAAAATAAAAATAAAAAATAAAAAAAATTCACGCATCGGTGCGCAAATGCGTTCACCGCCCGCAACACTGTAAATAACCAAAGTGTACAATAAAAAATAAAAAGTTAATATTTATTAAAAGCTTCTTACGCTTTGTAAGGTAATTTTATAGATATTTTTGAGTCCTAAAATTCATTTTATGAATACTTTCCAGTCCTAAAAATTATAAGTATCTCAATAAATACCAACTCTTCTTGTGCCATCAATCTTCTAATAAATGTAACATCAATAGAAAAGGAGCAACAAATAACCATGTAAAACTATCATCTCTATAAATAAATTTTCTAATAAAACTGTGTTCATCTGAAGCGACCTGCCAGGTAAGTGTTTTGTAAGGTATATGTTTTTCTGTATCTGTTTGTACATAATTAGTTAAGAAATATTTGTACAGCGCCCTTGAGGTAATTTTTCACAAAAACGGCGCTATGCAAATCATCCAATTATTATTATTATTATCCATCATTTATCCTCTATTCTGCGACAAGTCAGAGACGTGAGGTTATGACCGCGAGTAGGAGTAATAACAATTTAATTGAACTTCTACATTGGGAACGAATGTATGATGTACATATCAACGTATCGTAATCCGAGATAGAATCGTCAATACGACACTCACTTGGCACACTCTCACGTCGTAATCTGCCTCAAACCGTTCCATTTTACTCTGAAACGTACTCAAACTTCTTCACGATAATAATATGATACATAATATTGCGTTACGAGCGCCATTTCATGCCACACTAGGAATATTCAATTTCGGAATATTATTCCTTCAAGATTTAAATATTTTCGGATGAGGTTGCCAATCGAATTATAGGGAACTCGAATAATCATAGCTTAATTACTATTACTACTAGCAAAGATCTATGAAAAACAGTGGATAGGTATTAAAATTAAAATTTAAAAAATTAAATAAAAAAGTTGCTAGGGCGGGAAACGAACCAAACTATGCTGACCATTACACCATCAAATATTTGAAGAACGGTGGCATAAATTCAATATACGAGTATGTAGTGATGATAAGAATTACGTATTTTTTAATTTGATTTGTTTTTGATTTTGGATTTAGAATATTGCACACTTCGTACTCAAATCACAACCGAAAATATGTTTAATTATCAATCGATATTTCTATGAAGGTACTCAATTTATTTTTTTGTAGCCAATAGTAGAAAATAGTGACGTTTCGTGATTTTCCTTCCGATTGTTGCTACATTCCTTACAAATATTTGCTGTTTTCTTTTAACCGTGCAGCAAAAGTAAACCTCATGTTTTACCGCTTTGTATTGAAAAGAGTTGGGTTGTCCCAGAGAGAGATCGTACGTGCATTATCGACTTTTGTTTTTCAGTGTCATACACGACGCGGGAGAAGGACAATTTTTATGTACTACGACCATCAACTTCTGGTAGGAATCACTATATTCGATATATTTACGACCGGTCAGTGGCTAAGTTGGCATCGCGTTTGGGTCTCACCCAGGCGTCGTGAGTTCAATTCCTCGGCTGGCTAAGTCCTCCATTACTATACAAGCAATATCTTCCGCTTACTGTGATGGTAGTAGGAGATTTTCAAATATTGTCAGGTTATTCGTAACTAGGGAATATTTGTCTTTCTTTAAAAAAAATTAAAATAATTTTTAAAATCGTTAAAACGTAAAGGCAAGACTCCTGCCAAAAAACGTCTATATAATATATTGTATTTTGAGTACAACGTTTTCTTCTGTAAATTATTATTAAGAGAACGATTATTTAAAAAGAAAATATTGTTGTAATTTATATAGGTGATTCTTTTATCTCTGACGCCTCTAAAAAATTCGAACGGTTGACTTTGGCATTGTAAAATTTGTAGAACCTTTTCAACCCAACGCGCGTTCGGAATAGCTTGAAATAATTCATATTTATTTTAACTTTTAATATATGTAACTATTCTAAAATCAATAAACCAAATCAAGAAAAAATATTCACAAAATGTATTGTTCCACACGTTTATTTTAAGGGACAAAGATTCCACAATATACTCGCAATTAATATTAATTAATGTTAATTCGTTTAATTTAAGGTATATAACTAAGAATTTAAGTGCTGAATATCAAAATAATCATATTTACAATACCAAGTTTGGATTACAATTTCACCCAAAAGAGATTTAAGCTAAAGGGGTGAAATTCGAACAAAATTTGCAAAACGTGAATTAAAATTATTGCGGAGCCTTCGTTTCGTAAATGCTGCCAATTTTGTATATAAGTCCAACGTGCCGCGGACCTCCGCACATGTTACCATATTTACTGAAGGTTTTAGCCACATTTTTTATGCGTTCTGACACTAATTTAATCGAAAATCCTCGCGAATACGAGTATGAGAAGCTCAGGCAATTGAGGAAATGTTATTTTTATATTTGTGAACCAGAACGAGTATTATTTTACTTATGGGAAAGATCTACTACTCTACGTGACAAAATAATGAGTAATAATAATGAGTGTAATAAATTAAATTAACGTACTTATCAGATCGTACAAAAATCAATTTATCATAAAATGCTCTTATTTTCCGAAAATACTTACTACGGAGAAGGGTAGAAACTAAAGGATCTTCGTAAGATTTTCTTTGTTAGTCCGCAAGATAGAAATATTATGCCAATTAAAGGAATAATAATACAGGCAATTATTTTATTAATACGTATTATACTATTATCACGCCGTATCCTAATATAGACAGACTTAATTAGGTCCCGTTTTATCCGGCAAAGTGTACACGCGTTTTCGTAGCGCTGCTAACGCGTTTCGTAGAGCTTTGTCCCTACGATGTAGCACAGTTGGGTAGTAGGTACGTACACTGGTTGAAGTGGTAATATTTGTGGAGATAACCTCCCGAGACTCTAGAATATATCAGTATATCTTAAATATACTTTATGTGTCTGTATTATTTACAGTATGAAAGGATCCCCACCAAATTTATTTTAAATTAATGCGACTATGTAACGGAGTGAAGATTGAGAGAGATTTCAATGTTCTGTTATGACAGTCTTTGTGGTAATAAGAATCTGGGCTACAGTTTCGGTGCATCTAGGTTTCCACCCAAACTTTCCGCAATATGAAAAAGTTCTCTTTCTTTCATCCACTAAACTGAGAAATGATATCCTTTAGTGTACTGACCTCTAATCCCATACTCTTGCAGAAATATAAATATCTGACACATTCTAGAAAGACAATACCGCATAAAAAGACCTCCCCTGTCCATATTGATACAACCAAGCGCATTTAAACTTTTATAGAACTAAAATAAATACCCGTATCACGTAATTCACGCTAATTCCCTTGTTTGTTTTCTCCCTGAAATGTGCTGTTTCTGCTTTGAACCGAGGACCGAATTCAAACTTTTTACTAATTTAACAACACGTCCTGTAAAGTCACAAACACCAGTGAGCTTTTGGTAATTTTAGCAAAATTATTTCATTACGGTTTCGTGTGCCACATACAAATTACTGATAATTATTACGATACAGTGTTTTGTTGTAGGCAGAACGTGTATTTTTTGTAAAAACGTTTTCTTTATTATTTTGTGCCTGCTTATTAAGCTAGTGAAAAATGGAATGCAAATTTGTTTGAATTTTTTTTGTTATCATGCCAAGAGGATTGATTGTTTTTCATTGGTAATATATCGGACCACTTGCGTCTATATTGACTGTAAATAGGGGTGGGTCTTCACCAGTCGGCGGGCTGCTAAGAATGTAGACTCGGTACTACAATACACTACTTTGTTCTGGAAGCACAAAGAAGCGTCATTGGTGGAAGGCCATCATTTCCTTACGTATCGTGCTCATTGGAGCCGTCCCAGTTACATAAATATTTTATTTATTTTATTAAATTTGATCTTAAATAATTGTTATTATTTATTTTAAAACAATGCTCCAATGCGAATTTTCCTTTATTAATATATATATACACATATTATAGCGACCTTCATTTTCATCTTGTTTTAAATACATATTGTTACTCGAGTGGAATTAGAGTAAGCTATATTGGGTTCACGTGGACATGTAAATGCAAAGTATTATTGTTAAATTGATCAGTTGTTTTCCTTTGTAGGGCAAGCCTTGCTGCCGGTTGCAACAGCGGGAATGCATAATCCATGAGTCTACGTTGACATTGTTCCGGTGTCTGCTGTTGCCTTTGTGAAGCTTTGCTGCTTGCATTAGCACGTAGTCTCGCTTTCCATTTTTACCTTTGTACCTTTTGATACCTTTCAGGGTTTCGGTGACCATCTAGCCAGCGACATTATAACTCCACTTTAAAAAGTCTAGTAGTTCATGTTGTTCAGTAATAAGCCCATAACATATATAAACTTTCATCTCGACTGGGGTGTTAACTACGGTTGATCAAGAAAGTATTTGACTAATTCAATGTAAATATTAAATTGCATAACTCCTAAATACCCATATTTAAAAAAAACTGACAATTTTTCATTTATTTCATCACAATAGACATTGTAACTTATTTAATGGTGGGTTATTGCAAATGATTGAACTCGCGACGCTTCAGTAAAAATGCAAACCCAAGACTTTGTGTCACCCAGCTACAACATACTCCTTCTTCTTATGCTTCTAGCAAATGTGCAAATAGTGTGGGCATTAATTCCATTCCGATTTCTCCAACCAATGCTTCAGGCATGCCAATTGTTGCTATCTTCCGATTCTACGTATCTTTTCTTTTGTGATATAGTGAAAGCATGTTCAATTCTAAGGATTAGCAGTAAGGCTCTTTTTCATTGTGAGTAGTCATCCGTCAAGCTGTCTAAAAATAATACTAGCTCATTACTTATGCCTTCCTGTTACAAAGACCTTCAATTTGTACATCATTAGTATATTTTCCTTATTCGTACTGTTTCATAAATTTAATATAACTCTTATTGGAGGAAAAATTATCAGAAGGATTCGTAATATTGTATTTTTAATTGGACAAACATTTTGAAAGGATTAGACGCATTAATAAACGGATAACAATAACACGTATCGCCAATTATCTTTCTATAGACAATCAAATACATAATGTTAAAGCTAACAATTTTCAATTTGATAAATGGCTTTGAACACCGAAATAGCTCTCACAATTAATAATGAAAAACTTAAATGTTTGCGGAACTCAACAAAGAAATTATTAAATTTGATTTCCTTTAAATTTTTAAAGGTAATATTGGAGTTCTACCAAACAAACTAAAAATTTAATCACTAAAAAATGCCGGTTGATGGAATATTAAATATAACATTCTAGATATTAAAAAAAAAAATTTAACGTAACTGAATTAAAAACAAAGGGTTACGTTTTATTCACCGACTCTCCGCACGTCACTGCCCAGATGAAAACGTGAACATGAGGCTGAATTTCAACACAGGGAATATTTTTCAATTAGTTCATGCAATAATACTCATGTTTAACAACTTTGCCCGTCACAACCATTTAGGAGATAGAATACCACACTGAAAGGCAGCGCAACTTTTTGGTTTTTCAAACAAACAAATTCTAGCCAGAAATATATGCATTTGAACCATTCGGTACAAGTTTTAAATAAACGTAATAATTTTATATTCTTTTTTTTATTACACCAATAATACAATCCATAAACATTTTTATAAATCTTACTTTCAAAACATTAGTGTCATACTTAAGTTTGATTTTAAAACTCCCACTAAAACCTTATTATACTTATGTGCGTATATGTGATAATAATACTAAATTATATGTACTGTCATAATTTATGTTTTGTTTTGTTTCTTATTATCACTTTGTGTCATAATCTATTTTTCTTATTTTCACTAGTATTATTCTTTTAAAAAAATGAATACCTTAATTTTTGTTTAAAACGAAGACTTTCACATAGTGATAAAAAAACCATAATAGTACCACAGACTCACAAACTTTGCCTTTGTGGGATTTTTTTGTTCTCATACATAATTTTATCATATTTTATTGTATTTTATACACTGTTTAAAAATGTACTTTATTTACCAAAAATTTTCAATAAAAAAAAAAACAAAATAATCCAGATGCAATTTTAAAAAAATTGATACGTTTGTACGAAAGAAAAAAGAGCAATTTCTTTAGGAACATTTAAAGTAAGTAGTATTTAATGAGAAATCATATTAAGTTAGGTTAGTTTAACTTCAAAACTATGAATTCACAAATTCCGGCAAAAGTCGAATGAAATCGTTTGTTTCGCACCTATAGCGGGTGGATGAAGATAGCACTCTCGAGAGAATGTAATATTATGTCACAGTAGGCAGAAACATCTCGGGAAGATATAGCACGCTCAAGTGAATCAACATTTAATTGACATCAAAAATAGTGTTGTTGTGTCTGTTAGTACATATATGTAGCTTTTCATGAAGATGTACAAACGTGGATAAAGCGAGTAATGTATGCCACAATACGCATGTGCGACATTCCACTATCTCTGCCTTCCCATATGGGTAATGGGGTGATGCTGATTAGTAATTTAGTTTCTTATGGAAATCCGACATTGCCGTTTTCATTTTATTAATCATATAATCTAATATAGGTCTTGAGGGAAGTTATTTCCCTCAGGACCTCTTGCGTGGAATTCCGGTTTTAAAATAATAATCTTATTTTTATTCTTGGGATTATACTGTTGTACCTGGTGACCGGAGAGTCGTCAACACGCGTTTGAATCGGCACACTAATGAAACACTTTTTCGTACTTTTAATAACTTTATATTACCTTTAAAAGGTATGTCGATTCATACGTGTGTTGAATTATCGTGGTACCTATAGCAGAAGCAAATTGAAATAAAAGTAATTTTTCATGTTCTACTCTCATTAAATGTCAAATCATATAAAATTGATTGTAACATTTTTTTAATGTGTACACTTGAAAATTTTGATTATTATTACGCTCGTTTACTTAAATCTGGATATAAAAAGTTCATATCTTCAATTTTGTGAATTTTCAGAAAACTTAATGAAATTTTTTGATGTACTTTGTTTAATATTTTTTTTTATTCCAAACAGAACGGGGAAACTCCACTACCCCACAAATGTATGCGGACCACTCTTCGAAGAGGAGCTGGAATTCTGGGGTCTGGACTCCAACCAAGTGGAGCCATGCTGCTGGTCCACCTACAGCATCCACAGAGACACACAGGTAAACTGGAGTAGTAACCAAGCAATTTAACGTATACCTATAATCATTGTAGAAATAATAATAATTTACCTGTAGCCACTGATTTTGAATCTGCTTTATAAGTCATTCTAATGCCGCTCATTGAAAATCGTTCAACCAGTGGTTGGTAAAAAATCTTGAAATGTTACTTAACTTGAAAACTGAGATTTTTTGTTTCTACGCAATATAAAAAATTGCATCTTTCAAACACTGAAAAAAATAAATCTTCTAAAAAAATGTATTGCAAAAAGATAGGTACTTTATCGCTTGTCTGGACTTTCTTTTTTTTTGCATCCAACACATACATTTAAAAAACATACGTTATCAAACATTGTTATTTATCTGCGCTGATATCTTTCTCATTTGATGTAAATCAAATCACTGGCATCATATAATAAATACAAAAATATGTCTTTAATAATACAGTATAGGTTGTATGCCTCGAATAATATTATTTTTTATATTTTATGTATTAACAATACGAAGTAAGTAACCACTAAAAGTATATTTTTTTAAAAATATGTTTTCAATACACATAACAAATATTCAAACAATGCATAGAAATGTTGGCGTTTCAATAATCTAATCAAGATTGTTAGTTCTTTGTCTCCGGTTTACTGGTTAGAAAACAGTCGAAACCGAAAATATTTGTATACTAGGAATATAATGCTTTTTTTAAAACTAGGACATAAACTAAAAAATGGAATTTAGGTAATGCATTAAATGACCCAAGATTGGGTGTAAAAAAACTTGAACACGTGTTATTGCGCTCCGTGGGAATCGAACCCGCCTGATAATCTTGAATATGAATGATACTGCATTATTTATTTTTTTAAATAATTAAAAAGTATACAATATTTCCATGCATTGAATTCCCAAAACTTATAGGTTTTCAAAATAAAAAGGTAATATGAGTGAACTGATTTCTATCAGTAAATTTAATCGTGTATCTGCATCTAAGTCTTATTTCTTATAATTATAATCGATACCTTAATTTGTAACCACATCAATATATGTAATAGTAAGTGTTGTTGAAATATTGTACGTTGCGTAAAACCAGCAACTAATAAAAAAGCATATGAGATTTGCGTTGCAATCGTCTGTTTGTTTCCAGTTTGAAATGAATAGCGGCACATTGTACAAGTAAATCAAACAAAAGAGATTATTGCTCGTGCACTGGTGTACTTGATAGATCAACAAAGTACTATTTTACCTTTTTAGCGCTATTTTTGGATTAAAAAATTATATAAAACTTCCTCTGTTTGGCTGATCAATGGTTTACCACGATCAGGTATTATTTTTGAGTCATTGTTAAAAATCTCTGTCTAGTTTTACCGAGAAAAACTTAACTACCTCGACTTTATGAAATTACAACGACAATATATATACAATTTACTTTAATAACGTATTGAAGCGTATAAACCTCATTGTGATATTTAATCATTGAAGAAGTTAATATTAACAAATCCGAAATGAAATACGAAACCGAAAAAAAAACACAGAAAAAAAAAATTATCAGTCCCTTATAAATAAAAATCGTATTGGTTTATCCGAGACACTATCTGGATTGCAATTATATTCGGTTAGAACTTTTTAATCGTCAAAGAGATATCAGCATATAAGATTTAATGGAAGATAATATTGACAAGTCTTGAATTTGAGGTATGATACCGATGAAAATGGCGTAAAGTGAACTGGTCTCATTAGATTAGTTGGCAGAGCGGTTGTCCTGGTAAGACACAGATCCTGGGTTCGATTCCCAGATGCGACTGACACCACATCATTTACTATGGTTTTTTTCGGTTTCGTAATTTATTTAGGATTTATTCATATTATCTTCTTCAATGATTAGACAATATATATATATATATATATACAAATAATATACAGAGTGAGCCCAATACATGAATATATATACATTTTAATTTAAAGTAACGGAACTGTAAGGCCTGATAGTCTTAAAAGAAAATTCAGGTCATTCCGTCACATAAAACCATCCAAATATTATACTTCCAAACGAATTCCAACCAGTTCGATGCTTGTTCGCGATGCTATCGGTGTGCACAAATACATTCAAACGTGCGCTCTTTAAAATGATTTGCTTGTACGGGTAAGCAAGTAAGCAGTGTTGGGAATAGTTTGGTGGAAGTCATTTCCGACTAGAATGCAATCACTCTCGTTATGGAGATGAGAATAGAATTCCCCAGCCGAGGTGTACCCTGAATGAGAAACAACGAAACCTCATAAAGTTTTCCTCCGAGTACAAACTATGCTGTGTTCAGAGGAATAATCATTTTCGTTTTTTAGAAAGAAGTAACGTAATTTTGTTCGCGTTTTGTTCGCGTTCAATGAAAAAAAATAAGTTCGTATGTAGCTTTTTTGTATTTTACATTAACTCCACGTAGGAAAAAAATGCCTCTGATCCAATGTCATATTTGGAGATACTATCTGGAGCGTACAACTTAAGGGATGAAAGTTATATCATTCATTATTTAAATTATCCGCTTGCAAAGTACATAATTGTATCTACACAAAGAACTGTTAACTCAATACCTACCTATCATTTCACCAGGTTCAAGGAATTACTTTTCTTACCCATCAACTAAAAAAATAAATTAGACAGTATGAAAAGTGCAATAGGTATGTAGATTTTAAAAATATTTTGATACTTTTAACCTGCTAAATCGTGATCAGAAAAATGTAAAGTTTTCGTAATATTTATGTTATTAGTTGGATTATTTATTAGACAAGTATTTATTGAATGCAGTATGTTCATAGGCGCAGTTTTAATTTTGTTCTATTCAGGCTAAAAATCTTGATCATCAACTGATGATTATTATACCAGTTTTTCATTAATCAGGCAGACGAACAAATAATCATAATGCGGGGGAACAGAATTTCATGGAGAAAATTAAAGGAAATCCCTAATTGTTGAAAACATTTTTTACTTAAAATAAACATTAAATATACTTCGGAGATTTCAGTATTATTACATTAACATTAATCTATGGTACGAGACAATAAAGGCATATTTTTAAAATGAACTTGATTTGAATATCAAACATCAAAGAAATGCTAGAATTTGAACTCGGTATTATTGTTAAAGTTAAAATACAATTTTGCCTTTTTTTCATTTTGGATCATGGCTAATTTTTTGGCTTATGTTTCCAATTATTTTTTCATTGTCTTATTTACTTAGGGGCTTTGAGAGAGCTAAAATAATAACAAAAATGTGATTGCGTAATGTAATGAAAGCTGATTATTGTTTTTTAGAACGAAAGACAGTGAATGAAATGTCCAAATCTCCCTTTTTAATTAATTTATTCCTTCTATTTAGCACTGTGTCTTATGTTTTCTGTACATAAATTTGATTTCACAGTAGCCAATACAAAAATGGGTAATATATTTTGTTGCGGGTTAGCCAATTTGTGTTTTTATTTTTGTTTTAACAATATTCATATGTGCCTACTTAACAAACATTTTCTTAGATTTTCTGAAATCATTGTTGAAACATTTTCACTGATACAAGGCCGAAAAAACGACTGTATGATGCGAATATGATTCCGATACAACATGAATACAATACCGATATAACGTCAATAGAACACCGATACAACACCAATACAAGCCGATGCTACGCCAATACAACGACGAGTAAATATCGATTCATCTCTGATATAACTCCGATATAACGACAGTATAACACCGATAGGACTCGGGTTCAACTCCGATATAACGTAGATATAACGAAAATTGTGTAACTTTGTGACGAAACGAATTTCATTATAAGAAAAATACTGGATGTGATTCGATTAATTTATTATTTGCCAACCATTTTCAATGAGATTAATCAAACGTAAAGGATTCGATGATTTCATTTGGAACGGTTCTAACCGATACATTTTATCTCAATCGTGGAAAATCTCCAGCACGTAATATCTGATACAGTTTCTATATTTTCTAAATGTGAGAATGCAACAAAAGATTTCACTTTGTCTTTTATGGATTATGAACCTCCCGATTGCATCAATAATACTATTCCAGTCTTCCAAAGATTTAGTATGCAGAATATTAAATTACATGAAATGCCCACGAAATACGGACAAAAATTATTAAGTCCAGTGTTAAGTTTCATGCATGGATTTGAGCCCAAAATACACACCCAAGCCGAATGATTTTTTTTAAATTAAAGGTATAGTAAATATCCAGTACCGATTCAAAGTATTTCATTTACTTTTGTTTTAAATTATGATATTATTTTATTATATAGACCATTAAAGTAAACAATTTTTCATAATTTTAGAGGACACTTTGACGATTATTTGCGGATTTATGTTTTTTTTGTGTATTTTTATTGTCATATTTGATATATAATATGATTACATAAAATAAAATAAAAAACATCTTTAAAAAAAGTTTTTTCGGCATGTACGGCAAATTTATGTTCTAACTTAAATAAGTCGTCTTTAATCTAAATTTATGTCCATCAAAATGCTTATTTTAAAACTTTTTTTATTTGTATTTCATTATTTTTTCATAGTAGGCGAGGTAAAACTTCTTTATTTTGAATCACCATTAGGTCCCAAATAATTGCTAAAATTGTCTCTGAAATCATATCTAGATATTATTGGCTTTTAATGAAACAAACATCTTTAGATTTGGGTTAGTATTTTGGCCTCAAATACAAAATTAAGTTTTGTGTGAAACAGGGCGTGCAGCCATTCCTCTGCATAGACATTGATGGCATTACAATTACACTGATAAAATACAATGGTAATAAAAACAAATTCCGGTATTGAAAATGGGACGGTTCCTGTATTTGGATTTATGAATATAAATATATATATTTTTCTAATTTAGGCTTACCCAAATCAAACAAAAAATGCCCTTCAAATTAGAACCAAAAATGCTTGATTTATTCATTACGACATCGTGTGACAACAATAGCGAACGAAATGCGCAGGAAGCTTTTTATCCGTAATATTAAGATTTTGTCTATCACTCCTGGACACACTGACCCCAGATTCCTACCCACCCATAATAACTTTTCCTTAAAAAACCATCATACAGCATCCCCAAATATTACATAGACAAATATGACACCCTTCTAATGTATATAATAACATTGACAAATAGAATTTAAACAGTAACTTCAATGTCATGCATTGTGAAGCGTTTTCTAATATGTGTCCTGTGCGTGCAAAGTCATATCATCTCAGCCCAAAACATTGCAATTTATCGTTTTAATCTGGAGTGCCCTACGAGGTAAGTATGTTTTCTGTATACTCGTATGTACATAATAAGATAAACCCTAGCAAGTATTATTTGAACAGCGCCCTTGAGGTGATTTTTCACAAAAACGGCACTACGCAAATCATTCAATATTATTTTTCTTATTATTATAGGCCCTAAGGGAAATTATTTTCCTAATGTCCTCCTGTGTGGAGTTAATATAATTTAAAAATATATATATATATATATTTATATGTAGAATAATTTTCTCGGTTTACCCGCGTAATGTAGTCCTTAGAAGGACTTTTTAACTCCTGGCGTTTCGGACAAATCACATTGAACATCTTCAGAGGCCTTATGTCTTGAGTTTTGTTTTGAACTGATCGCTTGCGCGTGTCCGTTCAATCCAAAAGTCAAAACCTAAGTAATTGCAAATCATTTTAATAGTCTAGGACGCAGCACGCGTGTCGATAAAGGGGCGGGGGTGGAGGTGGTGCCTTTAATAGGCTGTTTGCACGTAGTAACCTGATTGATTTTATTATATATACATATTCTCCTTACACTGTTTTCTTCGTTCATCCGCCCTACATGCCCAAACCTTTAAAGCGTCCCTTTCTTATTCTTACTCATTATACTTACATCAGCCTTGAATTCTTAAATATTGCATTATTTTAGAAAGGAGGTATTACTTATCCTTTAAAAAAACATGTATTTCTCTCAACGTGGATATAAGGCCATCAAAAGATTTTTTTTTTTTTTTAACAAATATTTTATTAAAACGTTAACGTTATCGCTTTTACCTGACAGTATGATAAAGTTTAATACAGTTCATATCGGTTTAAAAATGGGTAATCTACAGTAATCGTAAACAACAGATATAAATAAATTTATAGCACATACGTGATGTTCATTTAATTTAATAAATTCTATATAAATATATGAATGGTGGGTTATCAATCTCAGTCTTCACTTAACATTTTTCGAGGAGTTCTGAGATAAATTTAAAATTCCATACGAAATCCGTTCAGTGCTTACTTTTTATTCAGTAAATCAAGTAAAGTATTCACTATTCACACATGTGTCGCAATCTGATGGTGCCTGGAGTCCTTTCCCATTCATGTGGAAAAGCTTAAAAGAAAGGCAATGCTATTAAGCTCGGGCTCCAATTGAGCGAGCTTCGCCTACTGACCTCCTTGCTAATTACGAGAAAATTGTATTAGTGCCCTCACCGACGAACCGACTCATCCAACTTACCCCAAAGGGAAATTAATGAGATTTCCGGGGATTTCTATTAAAATGTCATTAGACGAGAACACTTCTATGGATCACGTACAAATTGGATCACGTAACACGGAAAAGAACAAACAACGTGGGTGGTTTTGACGTTTTTCAATTCCTTTTATTGTTTTAGAGATTTGCAGGACTGATAAATAACGACCTTTGAGGCACTTAATAATTTTGATTAATGAAACAATCAGAGCCCTCAGGCGGTTTCGGTGATTGCTCGTGATTAAAATAGATTAAACCAAAGCTGCCGTACCTGCTTTGCTTTTGAATTCGTTTTCTTTGATTTCCCTTATTACAAAATAAATTCATACAAACGATGGTTTTTGGATTTCATACCAGATATTTTGTTTCACTTTATATATTTAACGTTGTAATTCTGCTTTTCTATTGAATCGCAAGGTTTTCATAATTCAGGTCTTTCAACTATTCCAATTTTGTTGATTCTGTCGACATTTTTAAAATGAAACCAGTGTTTAGCTACAAAATTAGCTTCTCATTCATTGGATCATTCTATTCCTATTACAAAAAAATTATATTCGTATTCTTTGTACAATTAAACAAGCGTTATTTCTGATTTATAACCGAGCGGTCACAACACAGTAAATAAAAAGAGGAAACTAGTGGCATTTTTTTTTTATTCATACCGACGACAAAGGAACTGAAAATAACCCGTTCGGGACAGAAAACGATCCACTTTAGCCTTTTGCCGCCATTTATTATTAGGTTGTGGAAGGTGTCAGCATTTCAGGCGCAGACATTTTCAGCTTGGCATATTTATTTTGAAAATTTTACCGACATTTTCAAAATAACGCATGTTTTTCATTACTTTACACAACATTATTCAACAGTGATTTGTATATTTATGCCCTTTCTTTGTAATGAAACATTGAACCACACATTGTAAATAATAACATGTGCGTACAATTATTATATTCAGGCAAGTTTCTTATCAACGACTCATAATTCTACCTCAAAACGATTTCGTTATCTTAAAGAAGGAATTCGTGGATACCTTCATAGTAATGCTATTTTTGAGCACTCGTATATTTTATTTCTATTTCGTCAGTTTTTTGGCGCCCACCTGTGAGCATAGACTTTTCCCAAACGTTCTGCTTTATTATTTTTTTATTTTTTTACTATAACTCCTTATAGGAGGCCATAATTTCCTTCAAAGCTTATGTCATCTTTGAGGATGTTATGCGGAGGGTCTTTTGGGGAACAGCGGGGTGTGAATTTGGTTTTTTGAAGAGACCCACGTTATAGGAAAGAAGAAACATAGTTGCAAACCATTCCACCGCCGAGCTGTTGAATACAAGAACGATTCATAGAAGCCACCCGTTCTCATGTGACAAATTTCAACCATTTACATATGATGAGCGCGCGTTTGGTATGTTTCCCGACTGTACACTGGTGCCGAAGGGATTAATGACACTAGTTCATCGGAGAATCATCCATTGAAATGCCGGTAGAACAAGGGCACCATTCCCACTTCACGTCTGTGCTCCAAAGATTGCAATCCGTTTGTATAAATGAATCAATCAAACGGACCGCCTCGTTCTGCACAGAGTCAAGTGTTTTTTCAGGTATTTTGGGGCTCCAGATCAGGAATGGTTTCCAAATTCTACAGTACAGCGCACTTACAAGTTGTGTACCATTAAAGTATCTGCAGGCCCTGTACAGCACGCCCAGCTGCTTCTGAGAGGTTAACCTGACTCTAACTTCGATGCGTAAGCCGATCACTTAATGTTACGCTAAGCATATCAATGGAAGGCATGCTGGGAACATGGCTTCCGTTGAAGGAGACTAGATTGTCATTTCGATCAACCAAGCTTATGTTCTTCAACCAATATGTCTTTTAGATGAAGCTTATAGGCCTATGGTGGCACTCGAATCCAATCACTAAGATATCGCTTAATTGCATACCATTTTTTTTTATTTACATAGTTTTATGAGTGGTTACCATATTGAAAATTCAACATTCACTTATAATTAATTGATTGTACCTTTTGAAGGCTGTACTGTACCAATTAGTAATTCATGCACATTTAACATGTTAATCAAAATTATCTACATCTAAATTACTAACGAGTTGAAGCGAAGTCTAGAAAAATATGCAAGTAGCATTTACATTTCCAGATTGCTATTCTTACTATTCGTATGATAATACATATGGTAAACATTAATCACGTCCTGTTTGAGTTCACTTTACTTTTTTCCCTCCAAATCTCACACTCATCACTCTGATAATACGCCACGTCCTCCCACGGCTTTCCACTTATGCTAGCAGTGAGTATAATATACTGATAAACCTCCAGACGCATTAGCACTCCCGCAGTATTTGCTACACCCTAATATTGTCAGTCGAAAGCTAACAAAAACGCGGGTCCAAGTATAATCACACTGATTCATTTTAAGCTCACATCCGTTCACGCAAAAATACCGAAAGCTAACAATATTAAGTATTAGTCATTAGTGTCATTGCCTTCTTTCAGTAATGACGCATCGCTTCTCGATTAATCACGTTAAATACTTACGACGGCAAGTCAACCCGTGTTATTTCAGAACTAATATCAACTTACGTGGGGTGATCGCCATCACACATGTGCTGAAGTTTCGGGTGGGTCCATCTGAATAGATGGCTAAACCTTTTATCCGCTCTCCGATCTAAACCTTTGGGTAAAGCCTCTCCAAACCAGATCATAGCCTCCAATCTTTGGTGATGGATGTTTTCGGCTCTTTCATAATATCATATAACCCACCCCACCGGATTGTGGTACCAAGTTGTTATTTTTTTATCTGGGGGCTGTTTGAATTAAATCGAACAAATTCCTCGTATCGAAAAGTAGTAGATACTCTTCGCATCGGTGCGCTCAGAAAAACCACCATCCCGAATCGAAACTTTGCTCGAAATAGCTTTAGCCATGTTTGGTGACCAGATCTGAATAAACAGATACTTTTATACTCCTTACTACATCCTCTTTCAAACCCGTTCTCCTCACTATACCCTTTCTCGTCACAACAATAACTTTAATATATCTCTGAGACAATTAAATTCCAAAATATTGAAGGATATTTCGTTAAATATGTGAAAAACTTGAATGATAAAGTTTTTTCCTATATTCTGTCTTGTAAATTCCTATCTGTATGCTTTTTGCTTTATAATCACCGAGTTTAATGCGTATCCACAATATCGGTTTAAATCTAATGTACTGAAATATATATTATATTTTTAACAGTATTTGTATGTAATGTTCATTGACCGTTAATAAATAAATAAGTAAATACTCATAACACATTTGGATATGTGATAATCTCACTATCTCGGATTAGCAAGGAGCAGTTGGGAATCTTGTGCGGTATTGTGTGTTTAGAAAAATAATGATTTTCGCTATTAAAAAAAAAAAAATACTATATTGATAATAACATATGACACCGTGTCGAATCAAATACTTTACCGGGTCGTGTCATGACTCAGAATGAAAGAAGAGCTTGTATGAGAAGATGCTTGAAAGTTACTAAAGCAAGCAACGTTTGCCAAGAAATAGTTGTCGGGCAGTTTATCTTCTCTGCCTCACCCTTCTTGGAAATGGCGCAATGGGTAGTTAGTTATTGTAACGTATACATTTTATGACTATCAATAATTCTGTATTTTTTATGGTAATAGTTATGGTTCTACATCAAAATGCTAATAGTATTCAAATTGTGTGGAAAATATAACAATACTTGCTTTGACACTAATTGTAACCTAAGTAATGGTTCGCCGAAACATCATTCCGCCATCACCAAATGCTTACATAATAACTCCAGCGAAAAATATAATGGCTTTAAAAATATATATTCATATAGACGCAAACGCCGATTCTGAACACCAATATGTAACTTTCATTACATATAATACGTAGAATTTATAAATCCTTATTTTAAAGTGAATAATAAATCAGCTCATTAAAACATCGTGTAATGTTGGTACCATAGCATTGGGACCATCTGACGTCACGTGAGCATTCTGTTTTTGGATTAGTATGAAAAATTTTATTTTTCGATTTTGTTTTGTATTTTAAATGTAATTCTTTTAGTTTTGGAAATATTCTAACTTAATTTGGGTGACTTTAAGCTCTATAATTGTTGTTCAATATAAACAAGTATTATTCATGAAAGAAATTAGAGTGATCGAACCAATTGTCAATACGGATATTATAATAATGTTAAGGGTCAATACTATTATTATTCTTTGAGTTAAAGTTTCTAAAAATGTAGATAATTTTATTACTTATCTTTAGTTATGGTTTACCATGAACAAAATATAGAATTATGTACGGTAAAGCTCATCCTTGTTTTGACATTTGACATTCTAACCTCGAAACTGATCAAAACCGACCAGCCATAGATTTGAAGCGTTTTGGCGGCCTTTGAAAAATTGAACCTTTGAAAATTATTTTAACTCTGAAAATTAACTTTTAAATATACAGGTATTTAAGTTTGTAAGTTATTATTGATAAAAAAAATAACAATAAATTGGACTGGAGTTCCTTATTGCATTAAAAGCCGTTGTCTTGATGTATTTATTCAATATGTGTGTTTTTTTTTTCCAAATCTTCGATAACAAACTAAATAACGCAATTTCTGCAAGAGTATGCAGAGAGAACAAAACTTCACATATTCCTTGCTTTGTTTACATTCGAACATGATATGTAACAAACTCGTTTCGATTAATGCATTGACGTCACTTTATTATTATTATTATATTCGTATTTTATTCACCGGATCGTGCTTAGTCATACTAGAATGCCATGTTTTTATTATTTCAAACCTTAGACAGTCAAATCCTAACCGAAAACAAATCATTCATTAAGGTTAACGAAACATGATACGCTCTCACAGATGGCGATAATTCAAATATTTTAGAAAAAAAACACTACCATACTACTGTGTATGTGAGTTTTACAATAATATAATGTATTTTTATAAGTTTATTGAGGGACTTGAGCTTTAAAACGACAATAATTTTTTTTACCATTTCATATGCCATGTGTTTACCCGCCAACAAACAATTCATTTCAATAATTAAAAGCATTACGTGCTGAAATGTTTTTTGTTATATTTAAATTAGCGCCATCTGTGACCGAGTATTGCGTTTATTTTAGACTTGACAATAATTTTGTTCGTTGTCTGATTTTATGATCGTAGATAATTCATTAACCGACAATATTTCCCCGTGGTTTACGGTGCACCGATATATTCCTGTAAAGAGGGGAAAACTTTAGATTAAATCAATTCAAATGAACTTTCAAACAGTGATGTAAATTTTCCGAGTTGCCCGGAAATGCCATTCTTAGAATAACCCCATTGGATTCCGATCGAATAAGGAAAACAAAACTCGTTAAACTTCTTCGACCTACTTATGCTTCACATTCCAGAATCTTCGCTTTTTTCTAGAAATACGCGAAAGACCGGTAATTATAACGTAAGTTTTAGTTTCGACTTTTTTTATTTATTTCTTTATAATATTTCGTACAATGTCTAAATCAAATTTTTACAATGATATTGGCTTGCTGGTATCTATAAAATCATAATCAAACTGACTGTGGGTGAGAATTTAAAAAATGTAGACAACTGTTTTTTCGGTGAATATTATAAAAACCGAGGAAAATTTAGAATTATTTTTATTAAAATAACATTTAAACCTTGTATTAAATACAACAATGAAACTAAATACTCGTAGATTTCAAACCATTTATTTGTATTGTTTTTTTCCCAGGGAACAATTTATTTTCTGGAAAAATAATTTTACCTTGTAAATAGATACGCAATTTTTTATGTTTTCCTTAATTCTTTGTTTATTAGGTGTAATAAATATTTTGATTGGCTCCTTTTTAACTCATTAACTAACTAACTAACAGATTGATGGGGGGTTCTTAAAAAGAGTCTATATTTGTAAAATAAGGTAGGTATACCAGGTGTGTTCAAAAGAAAAGGTGAATTTTGAATTTTCGCGGGCTGTGTACATTCGATTATCGATTTTTTTTTTGTTATGTTGGTACACATATGTTTATCATATGTTAGCATTATCAGCCAGTTTGGATCAGTGGTTTGTTTTCGACAACTGGAAAGGTAAGTCAAGTTTTTGGGTGTTCTTCGATTTTTTATTTAGGTTCGTTTTCTGAGGCATCATCAGTCCGATTGAAGTGAAATTTTAGATTCGCTTTATTTTCTATGTCCTCATCAGCATTTCTTCAAAAAAAAAATTTTTATTCTTTTTAGAAAAAAATTGTTAATAATTGTTAATCCTATGGAGGAATTTCTTAGTTTTGGTCGGAACTTGATAGCCGTTTTTGGGGCATCATCAGTCCGATTATAGTGAATTTTTCGATTTTCTTTGTTTTCTATGTTTTTATCAGAATTTCTTCAAAAAATCCAAAAAATCGATGTTTTTCGATTTTTTACAATTTTTTTTTTTAAAAAACCAAACGTGACTAATCTTTCCAGTTGTCAAAAACAAACCACTGATCCAAAATGACTGATAATGCTAAAATATGATAAACATATGTGTACCAACATAACGAAAAAAAAATCGGTAATTGAATGTACACAGCCCGCGAAAATTTAAAATTCACCTTTTCTTTACATTTTAGGTACTAATATTTTTTTTTCTTTTTGGACAGGCTATGATTACACATTATTTATAGACCGTATAAATAAAGAGATTCAGTTAAATTATCAAAACTTACTACAACTTGGTCTAAGTTTTCATATATGTTAAATTGACAAAAAAAAGAAGCTAACTGTATTTATTCCTTACGATATATTGCAAGACGCTAATACAAATGATAGAGTGATTGTTTCCATTATATTCAAGAATGTATTTAAGCTAAGACAATGAATTATTCCCATATATTTTTAGGATAAATAACACAAAATACTCTTAAAAGAGGGGAGCAGCGGGGGAGCACGGGGGCCGAGGGGACTGATCCATAAGACCCTCAGATCTTCTTTGTCTTATTGACGCCCCTGGGCGGCGTGGCGGGACGGATGGTGTTGGTCTGCACATACGTTAGTTGGCGTTTGCCGGCTGGCTTCAGGATCTGGAAGGAGCACTTCAGTGTGTCGTCCATTGACATCATTGCACCTGCATTATCGAATTCCCCGCAGTAGTCGGGCGCCGAGAAGTGGGTGACCAGTTGCCTCCTGGCAAAGAACTCATAGCCGTCCTCTACCACCTGATGCACCCGGCAGATCAGGTCAAAGTCGTGCTTGTTGAGGAACTTGGCCATTATCTCAATTCCGAAAGTGAAGGTGAAGCTCGTTCTCGCCCCAGCCGGCGGTGTCCTTGTCGGGGTCGGTCCACAGCAGGTCGCAGAGCAGCCCCTGGTCGGGCACTTTCCGGTTGTATTCAATATTTTTTATAACCACGCTAGCCCGAAAACCCGTCAATCACTCACTTTTTACACTTCACTAGTACATGTGGCGAGGACCGGTGACCGATGCCCGATGCGTTAATTCAGAAGATCGAAGCAGATTACAACTTAGAATATTTGGGTTTTTATTATAAATTTGATTTAAGCCCGAGACGGCAGCACTAAAATTATGTATTTTTTTATAAATGTAACCTAAAAATTATTGCAGTTATTTTACGCTTTTTTCACCCCGGAAAAATTAAGAACTTCCCAATATTTCCAAGATAAACTAGGAGCGATTATAAAAAAGTCGCCGGTAGCCACGAGGGCGCCCTAATAATATAACAATTTAGAAGCCAAAGGCGTGAATAATCAAATATAAAGTAATTACAAATAACAACAGGACAAAAGAATATTATATAACATTATACACATGGTTTTTCACTGAATACTAAGGGTATTGAATAACAATGAGAAAATCGCAACTATTTCGATTTCTAGAATATTGGGTAGTAATCCTGAACAGTTTCCTGTTCCATGACTTGGTCAATTCAATTTAATAAACTTTGCTTTAATCCAATCACGCTTAAATCAGGTTATAGAATTAATATGGGGACACACGTAAACATCACATACTTAAGATTTACAAATAGTAAGGAATAATTTAATTATTTCATTTTTTTAGTTTAAAATCAGATACACTCACGAAAAACCTATACTAACAAATACTACTTACTAAATACTGCAATAAGCTACTGGAGCTCAACTTATAGAAAGGAGAACAATAAGACGAGAATTTTTTTTTAATGTTATATTTATATTATAAATGTTGTATTTTTTTAAAAATAAATAAACAAATAAAATAAATAAATAAATGAACTTACGAATACAATATATGCCTATTAATTTACAAAATACCAAATGGACTTATACACACGAACACAGCATTTTTTCAAAACGTACACTAAAAACACTACGCAAGACTATATAATAATTTACGGTACGAACACAGTAAAGACTGAAAGTGGTAAAATAAGTACGGGCCAGAGGGGAGTACACATATACAATCTTTTTCTCCATATAACATATCTTCAAAAAAGCTGTTCTTTCTAACGTTAACTGAACAAAATCAAAGTCTGTGTTTTAATATCTGTTGTTTACGTTTGCAAATAATCTTGCGTAAAATAGGAAATACCATTATGTCTGTTAAAAAATATTATTATGCAATTATGTTAGGAAAACGAAATAAGTATGTTATTTTTATCATAATAAAAATAATACCACGCACCTGGGCTTCATAGAAGTGTTCGATTTAGCTTTGTCACAGAATATGAGATATACATTGTAGGTACGTATATAATAGAATAGGGAATATGTTATATTTGGTTTGTGCACACTGCACAGTGACTTGTGGTTCTAAAAGTGCTCCCTCATTAGAAACATATTTTATTTAAAAGGTTCCTTCAACAAAAGCCCTTTCGTGTTATCAACGGTTTTTTAACAAAATCTACCCTGTTCCACACATTTCCCTAACCTTTAAGGGATAAAATACACTCCAGAAATCTGTCATGTGGAAAACGTAGGGTTTCTTTCCGACAATTTTTGATGAACACACTGTACCCTCGTGGAAGCCTAAAAGGATGCTCAAATTGTCGTTCAACCACAGAGCATTTAGAAGCAACCCGTTGTGTAATAATTTATGAACACTTTGTAGAAAAAACTGGCACAAATTATAATACAAACAGAGAACCAGTACACCTTTTACTAATTAGATCTACTCGTGTCTACTAACCTAGAAAAAAACATTTTTATCTTTCCATTAAAAAATAATATACATTATAAATAAAATCATGTTAAAAGAAAACACAATATTTTTAAATCAATTAATTGGTTCATAGGGCAACAACGGTGTTTTTTCAACTTTTTATGTTTGGTTGGGTTGGCAAAACTTTTAATAAATAAGTGATTTGTCGCCTAATGATTGCTTTGATCTTTCCGAAAAATTTAAAAACACTTTTTCGGTACATTTACAACGTGGTTGATAATTTTGGAGATTTGGTTCATTTAGGTATAAGGATAATTTGGAAACAAACTCTTGACAACCGTGTTATATCACGAGTGATGAGGCATTGAACTTTGTGAAAGGGACTGTTTAACCCCTAGAGCTAACAATAGTTTCCTAAGACTAGCTTATTCGCTGATAAGTACTACTGTACCTACTCATAGAACACAACGGAAAATAGATCAGCCAACAACTCGCTTAAATAGAAGTTTGGGAAACCCGATACATCTTTGCACAGGTTAATTCTGTTATCAACGTTCAACCTCATCTAATAATCACAGTCGACTAATTAATTATAATTCCAGCAAAATTTAACCAAATCAACTAAAAACTTGAAGCAACCGAATACATATGCAAACAAATATTTAGTACATATGAATTAAAGAAAAAGACACTTTGTTTGAATTCACTTTTATTTTTGTATAAATACGTCGACTAGTTTCGATTCGACTGAATCATCTTCAGGACATAAAATATACTAATTAAATAACAGTAGTGTGCGTGTATATATAGAGGTAAAAATGAGAAAAAGGGAGGTACAAAATAAGAGATAAAATAAATATAATCTTTAAGCACCAATTCATCGAACTCAACAGAAAAATGCTGTCCCGAAAAATCGGGAAAAAATTAGTCGATATAAACGTTCCTCTGTCTAGGAACGTTGATAATATGCCGAGTGATACGGTAATGATCGAAGGGGGTACGGGTTTCGCTCACCATACCAAGGTGCGCGGCTGTCAGTAGTACTCGGCAGTCTGCCGGCTTTAATGGATGTATGCGTTGCCGATGTTTTTTCCTAGTTTTCAGCACCTTAAAACAATTTTTTACTTAAGGATGATATGGAGATAAGTTAACGATGTCTCCCTCTTACACATAATGTTTTTCTATTGTTTTCTTCCTCTAATATTTTGTTTTGTCTCTCTTTTGTAATATATCTATCTCATTCTATTGTATTTTGTACCTATATATAACTGATAACTCTGTATTAGAATTTAGTATTATTATATTTACCCTGATGAAGCTTGAGTTAAGCGAAACCGGTTGGTGAAAATAAAATGTATTTGTGGTTTATAACAACGTATATCATTTACTTAATATCTCAATTCTTTTACTGATGTAAATATTTTATTCAACTCCCCTTTAATGTACATACTCATTAATATTCAGACATTTGGGATGGCGATCAAAGTTGTTCATGAAGTTCGATTAAGTATATGAAAAAACTTCACAAGTAAGTATTATTTTCATACTAAAATATAAATATAAATATAAATAAAAATAAAATATAAATAAATAAGAAATTGGAAATAAGATTGGTAATCAGAAACTTTTTTATTTTCTGTTGTGTCAAAACCGAAGTCTTTCTCCATAGTGTGTTTTCAATTATTCCATCAGAAAGTATTTGATTTATTCCGTTTGAACGAAGTACTCGTATGTGTAAGCGGAATACAATTCAATCAATGGTTATGGTTCTTTTCTATATAAATCTGCTTATCAGGGGCAAAACTTATTATAATTTGATGTGTTTAATTTATTTATAAATAATAATAAAATGTATAGATCTTGAACTGTACTGCAGGTTATGCATATGATCCCACAATGAGTTTCTTAACTCAGGAATACAATGCGTAATGTATTGCACACTTTTTAATAAACAAAATTTAAACAAAAACAATTTTGAGTAGATATATATTGTTACATCAAATCGTCCCATACATAATTTACATTGATTAAGAATCAATTATATAAATATATGGTATTCATTTGGGTGTTATAAACTCTCACACTCACCCAGACTCCATTATCCATACTTTTACTACAAGTGTCCAAATTATTGACAATCGGCCTTTGTTTTGAATCTCCCCAATTGTAATACTGTCATGCATGGTCAATAGTCATATCATACGTATCCCTAAGAATGTTCATTTCTACTGCATTCAGTGTACCATAGGTAGTTTCTATTTTCCTTTGCCAGTTCTTGTGATGCTGTTTCACCACTGTGAACTACTAAACTCATTATTTCGACAAATATATTTTTTTAACAGTGGAGGTATTCGTATATTACTGTGGTTTGAAATTTATCTCTTGGTCCAGAGCAACAGACAGTAGACACCGGAGGGGCTTGAAATCAGGACGGCCTCCCATGTGCCCAATTCATTCTCGGAGAGAATCCACTTAGGCCTGCTTAAATATGGCAGTCGTGACCAGTAGCGCGCAGTCCATTAAGTCTAAAAACCTAAGCCTACCCTAAGAAAAGCGAACCTTTAATGTTTTTTTTTTTAATATTTGTTGAATGTTTTATTTTTATTTCACCATCGTTCTACATTGATACATTGTTTTTATCTGACATAATTACACATTGAATTGGGAAAATAAAATACCTGTTTTCAAATATTGAATGAACAATTAAAGCAAAAATTTAAAAAAATACGAAAGGTAGACTTTGGTCATACATAAGTGCACGTCACTGGTCGGGACAATGAATGGAGTGTGAGAAATCTTATACCTCTCTGGGTTTTGCTGGTCTCCCTGGGATACATTGGAACGCTTGCTATTTAGCCAGACTACTCTACTAGCAAACGAAACGTATTCAAAACTACTTTACAAAAAGGTAAACATACTCTAAGAAACATCTTAGTTAAAGAGAGTCAGGCTCTCATGTATGTTGCGACGCATTAGTACATTCTGCTTTTTAAAAAAGCCAAGTATACAGGGATAAAATGAACGCGCTTGCAAAGTTTATGCCCGTTGTTTGTCTCCCAGTAAAAAGTTCGCAAAACTGACATTATTGTATTTCCACATTGATTATTCCACTAAAGATCTAACTAGTAGCACGTATTCATTAAAAAGCGGTTAACAAAAAATAATGTCGCAAATGTTACCTCATATCACTGATGATATTATAAGATTGATTTTTTTTTCATTAGGACGCGACAATAATAACCTTTAAAAGTATATAGATATAATAAAGATACAAACCTGCATATAATATGTATGTATATAAAAATTGAAAATGACGAAAATCACAATGCACCACAAGCAAATGCTGGCATAAGTGAAAAAAGCTCACCCAGCTTGTTAACCTGTTGCTTTTTTTGGTCAACATGCGGAATTTTACCATTCGACGTACTTAACCGTATTTTCTCCAACCACTGGACCAAATCCATTGCGTAATCTAGTAACTTAATACAACATCCCTTTACCATGCCAACTTACATTAAAACCAGTGATGTGACAACCCATTTAATATAAGTAATAATAAATAATTTTACTTGTCTCATCTGTTACATTTTCCTCCTGCAGACCACCCTCGCGATCCTGGACAAGCTGGACATAGACAGCGAGAAGCCTTCAGATGAGGAGATAGCCAGAATTTTTGGCTATGAGGAGGCCTACCTGGCTGGGGACCTGTCCATGTGGCAGAGACTCAAGCCCAAGGTCTGGTCCTTGTTCGATGAACCATCAAGCTCCACTGCGGCAAAGGTACGTACAAAGAAAATTAATTAATATTTTTTTGTTATAGTACTGCAAATATATTAACGTGTTTTGTATGATGGAGATATCAACCATAATGTATTTTTAACATATCTAGGAATAATAAAATACTAGGGATATGTTCCCTCCCTAAACACGAGAATTTCTCAATCAGCGAGGTATTAAATTTGAAAAAAGGAAACTAAAAGGATCATTTAAATAAATTGAAAAAAAAGAGTACTTAAATACACTTTTGTTATTACCATGTAAAAAAAAAAATAAAAAATACAAAACGTGAAACCGATTCATTTTTTTCCGTGTAATCTTTTGAACGTCAATTTATTTCTCGCATCGCTGATATAACATTTTAAAACCGGTCGGTAAATTTGTGCTGTAGAAATAGACCTGGGAAGTGACCGTCACGTCATCTTCCTCAGTGAAAATCTTCCTCGCCAAATTTGAAAATACGTTAAAATCACACGGTGCGAAATCTGTGCTGTAGGCAGGGTGAATAATTTGTGTTCTCTCACAAAGCATGCTTCGCAATGTATGGCAAGGTCCATTGTCCTGAAACGACATCACACCATGCCTCAACTTCCCGCTTCTCTTCTGCTTGTTTTCACGCAGCTGAACAACAAGTTTCATGTAGTTGACCTCAGTAACAGTAGTATTTTTTGGTAAGTAGTCTATATTCCGAACTCCCCAACTGTCCCAAAAGATTGTGGTCGTGATTTTGCTTGTGGCGCGTGAGCTTTGAAATTTCTAAGAGCGTTTTCTCCCTATCCTGTCTACTGTATAGATGTTTATTGACATCGGGTTGTATTGATAGATCGACATCTCATCGCAGATCAAAAATTCGTCTCAAGTTCGTCCCCTTTCTCTTTACACAAAATTCATCAACACTATAAGGCTGGCAATAGCTTACAGTTTTCACAATTTTTTGTTTGTTTATTTAGCTACTAGTTGTTGATCTCTGCATAGCACTATCTAGTCCTATTAAGCTCCCTTTCGGTATTTTTTCACAAAATGGCACTATGTAAATTATCAAAGTAATATCACTATAGCGGTATCTATAAATAAACTCCGCCAAAAAACTTGCATGTTTATATTACGTCAGTAGGTATCTATGTCTATTTACATGAACGGTTAGTTATACATATATGGTGTTTTTTTTAAATTATTTACATAATTAACTATTTTTTCTTTCCTTGGTAGAAGATATTCGCAGTATCGCCCTGATGGGAAAACGCCAATTCGATGAAAACGTTCCACAATTGTAAAATTTATAATATTTTTAGTATCTACATATATTTCAATAATCGGGGGTCTGATTCCAGTTAATTTTGAGGATAAGGCATTGTCCTTATCCTAAGGTTTAAAGACTTTTTGGTTAACTGCGTTTCCGATTCTCTCGGATAACAGCTGTCATTCAACAAATGACTTTCTTTAAAAATATCGATATAAGCGTTAACTAAAGAAAAACTCAAAATTTTCGTTAGTATTAACTTAACATTATTTGTGAGTCATTTATCACATAATAATGCCGTTAAATTAATCTAATTAACGAAATTGCGAAAGTGATTTAAATTGTAAAACTAATAATAAACTACAATTGTAAATTAAGTAATAATAAACTACAAGTGTAAATTAAGTAATAATAAACTACAAGTGTAAATTAAGTAATAATAAACTACAAGTATAAATTAAGTAATAATAAACTACAAGTGTAAATTAAGTAATAATAAACTACTATTGTAAATTAAGTAATAATAAACTACAAGTGTAAATTAAGTAATAATAAACTACAAGTGTAAATTAAGTAATTTTAAACTACAAGTGTAAATTAATTAATAATAAACTACAATTATAAATTAAGTAATAATAAACTACAAGCGTAAAATAAGTAATAATAAACTATACGTATTAATTATGTGATGCTCCTATTATTTCTAATAATTCTGTAAGAACTAAACAACAAGACCCTTTAAAAATGTATTCTCATTAACGTGTAATCGAAATCGCAGTGAAGGAAAATGTTTTTAACCCTAAGGATAAGGACTATGCCTTTTCCTTAAAAAGAACGGGAATCAGGCCCGGGGTTCTTTTTCGAATCCCTCCCTAGCTCCTTTCCCTTCCCAAACATCCTTTAATCTTATAATATGATCCAATCGATTAAGTTATCATTGGTTTTCACTTTCACTCGTGTGAGGTGTAATATGATGAAATCATGTATCAGCACTTTTCAAGAGACTTTCTCAATCCTAAATTGATTTTTAAAATTTAATTTTACGAAATGTAACGAATATGGACAATATTCTTATAAATAAAGACTTGAATTAAATTCAAGCGAATCGTAAATTATAAATTATTTTAGCAGATTATGAAAGATTAGGCTTGACATGCGATGAAGTGGAAATGCTACGAGTCCATTCCGATTTTCTTAATAATGCGTCAATAAATTATATTTGCATAATTTAGGAATTCGCATAGTTTGATTGGCATGGGTTTGATTTGAGTGACTTTTAAATGAAGTGAACATGTTACTCTGCCAAAATCTATTTAAATAATGATCAGAAGCACAAAATATTTCAGATCAGTTAAATTACTTGTTAATTATTGATGCAGAACTTCTATTTGCAGGATGCAATTATTAATTTAGTTAATCTTATAATTTTTCTGAGAAAATTTTAAAAGTATCTAGTAATCCTGTTTTCCTACAATTTTTAAAACGAATGACTGAAAATTTATGGAGAGATTCTTAATCCCAAAATAGATTTCGATGTTTATCCCACGCCTTATAAAATATAATTGGGGATATTTCTCGGTACAAATTAAAGTACCCTCGTTACGCCGTATAGACTCCCTGACCTGTAACGGCCGCTTAATGATCTCTGACTATCCAAGGCACCCAATTGCCTTCAATAGAAAATTTCCTGAATTAAATTACGCTTTCAAACATAATATTCGTGAATTGAGTTTCAATATTTTTTGCATTGCTTCCATAATATGAAGAATTTTTAATACAAATATTTAACAATAACTTTGTGTATAACCACGAGAATTTTATTTAATTTTATTACGACCGACCGGTTTCGCTTAATATAAGCATCTTCAAGGTACAAAAATTAAATATCTAACCACAAAGTGACTACTTTCTATCAAAAGAAAAAAAAAGCAAAAATATATTATATTTGATGTAATTTTATTACCTGATACTTTCTTTTGAGTGTAAACATACTGTTACCGGTGCATTAATTTTCAATTGTTAAAATCCTGATATCTATATTTAATTTGAAAACACCCTAAACACCATGATCATTTGAGAATATGAGAACGATCATAACGGTGAGTTTGGTCAAAACGTATAAAAATATTTTAACATATCAACTTACCGTTTTGCACTAATTAGGTTATTCCCAATCCCTATCTTTATATAAATAGATAGTGTTTATGTATATATATCTACCATAATGTAGACTTGTTTTCTCATAAAACTTCTGACGTTCAACTTTGGGTAAAGGCCTCCTTCAAATGTCACATTTGTCGCCGGTTTTTGGCGGCTCTTACCCAGACAAAGTTGTGATCCGAAACTTTCAATCTTTTTATATCGTCAGTTCATCTCATCTGTGGGCAACCTCTGATTCTCTCTCTTATACTACTATATATAGAACACTATCCGGAAATATTGATTTTCCAACGATCGTCCTTCAGTCCGCATAAATCAAATTTTAAAAAAAGTGAATTTAATAACTACTTTATATAATACCAGGCGTCTTTACTTTCATTAAGGTACCTTAATGTTTAAATACGCAATCATATTATATCTAAGTGGGTGAATCTGTTGAACAAGATGAATTATTTTGCCAGCACAGTAGTGTATTATGTATATTAGAGAGGTAGGCATTTGAACTGTTCGTGAGAGTATAATATAATTCATGAGTTGGCAGTGAAATGAAAATATTTTTAAATGATTAAACTTTCACATTCAACAATGTGGGCTTTCTGTTATTATAAGAAATACGAAAAGAGAATGGTGTAATCATAATTACTTCCATTTTAACAAAAGTGGGAGTTGAAAATAAAAGGACAAAATTTTCTCTTCAAAATACAAATTCTATTCAGGGGGCTAAGAGCTTTTAATTTATTAGCAAAATGAAGCAACTTTTGATATGTAATCTTCCCACCAATAAACAAGAAGTTCTAACAATATTTGCAAGGATTAAAAATATCGTTTTATCACTTAAAACAACTGCGAGGTAAAATAGATACTTTCATTGAAAAAAAACAACAAATTCTTAGCGGGAGACAATGTATCGACAAAATTACCACCAAATACGAGTACTAGAGAAGTGACAGGATCGAATTATTGGTGGATCAAACGAACCATTTTCGTAATATTGTATGTCGCATTCTGATATAAGTATTCTAGAAAACACGTTAGGGAAATAATTTTCCTCAAGGAGTATACCGTCTTTGGTTATGCTGTGTGGAGGGTCTTTTAGAGGATAGGATCGAGTGAACTTGGGTCTTGAAGAGACCAATGTTGTAGAATGGATGAAACGCAGAGGCCGGCAGATCATTGTAAAATTGTGGATGCCACAGTCTTACTGGCTCTAGACGGTTGGGAGTAGTTGAGAATATTGTGGGGTACTCACAAAAAAAAGGATAATAAAAATGTTACGGTCAACGGTAAAGGTACCTGGAGCTAGATTCCATGGTATCTTGATCTATCCAGGACCTGCGCTCTTATCCACTGATCTAATGCCACCCGATTGTTCACCGACATTTTGAACCATATCGTGCTTATTTTTTTTAAGAACTGTTAATATCATCTTCAATTAATTCCCCTACATCTTTGGCTGCTACCTTTCCATATTGACTACAAGATTCTACCGGAACTTATATGCAATCTAGATAGTCTCTCAGATATGCCTATCCAATTTTATTTATATGGGACACCTATTGACTTTTTACTCTTTAAGTTTTTAAGTCTAGGATTAATGTACAATTTTTATAGGAACATCTTATTCAAGCTTATAAACCGCATTTAATATAGGTATACTTTTGTTTTAATCATTGAAAATAACTTTAAAAAATAAAACTCTAATGAAAGTATGAAACAAACAAGACACAGAAAATTAAAATGTAACGGTCGCATCTGGGACTCGAACTCAGGAAATCTTGGTCTATCCAGGACATGCGCCCTTATTCACTGAGTTAATGCCACCCCATTGCCTGCTGTCATTTTTAAGTGTCTTTTCCGTTTCATATTTTCATTTGAGATTTGTTAGTGATTAAATATATGTACATATTACAATGTAAGCTTCAATAAGTTATTCCAATAAAAATATATTAGATTTTGCCTGACAGACTTTAAACTGAATTTAAAAATGTATGTTTCAAAGCATACAAAGACTTTATAATTTAAAAACACTTTTAGTTTGTCGCTCTTCAGAAAGAAGTGTTGCTCATACAAAATTTTGAGGGAGATAAACATTAAACAGCATTTGCTGAGCTTATTTGAATTCAAAAATGTGGATTGCATTTTAGTTTTATTTGTTTTTTTTATTTCAGCACACAACATAAAAAATCAGATAGTATTGGATGGTTTAGGTCGATACAGGGGATTAGACGGTTACTAGGCCGAGTGAGTCGTAACGACATTTGAAAGTTTTTATTTTTTTTTTTGTGTAATTTAAAAATAAAAATGTTACAGGAAAACAAAATGCTATCTATATTTTGAACTCCAAATTAGCTCAGTTTATCACGTATTCCATTTAACATCCTGCATAAATGAGTACGTTTATGGATTTTTTGTTCAGTGATATGATTAATTTGAATAGCCAAGTATTCTCCAGCATTGCCTCACCTAATGTATTCTACTTCAAAACATTCCTCATTAGTTCCATGGTTGTATGCATAATGTTATATGGATAAGAAAACCAATAATTTCAAACAAATTTTCACCTTGACCTTACTGAATATAACCATGTTGGTTTCTGAAAGCGTTTCCAAATTTCATCATTTCATCGCACACCCGCTATTGGTAATTTTCCTACCCCTACGTAAAGAAACACGTAACTCTATGTACTTAAGTGTATATTTACTATCAGGAGCATTCACTTACCCTAGTTCTTTACATTTTCCGCTAGGTTTCGTAAGGTTTTACCAAATAAATTACATTTAAATAAGCCATCTGCATTTACCTCATTTTGCATGGACCCTTGAAGATTCTGCGCATTTAGTTTTCCACTTAATTTCTTATCTAAGATGGAACTAAATGAAACAAAAGCGTTATGCCTCTAGCTACATGTGCATATATGTAATGTGGACAAACATTCAGTATACTGTTACGTTTGCATTTCCAAGATTGGACGAGAAAAGAGAACAGAGCCCATTCTTTTTTTAATATGCCTTCATGCTGCTCAAGGGAACTCGAAAGAATTTCCTCGGGGCCTACCCTAGCCATACCTACATGGTATGCCCAATCCGGCGAATGTTGAGTGGATAGTTTCTTAAGCATACGATAGTGGTAAAACTGAGCCGTTCCTAACTTTCTATACAACTTACGTGTATTTCCTTAAATATTTCTTATTTAAACCATATTTTAATATGGTAGTTTGCGACAACAAGGCGACATAAAAACCGTTATTCTAAAACCAAAAAATAGCAATAATCAACTCCATCACTTTCGTGGGAAAGAAAACGCTGAAACTAAAGGAGAGTTTTATTGATAATACTCGTATGTCTCACATCTCAAAACACATTAATTCAATCATAAAGAAAATTGAAATACCTCGTTTAATGGACAAAAATGTGAAGGAATGTTAACTTCGCATAATTATGAAAGGAATGTTTTTTAAATATAAGTCTCTTTTTTTCGTTTTTGGTGCTATATTTCTGCAACTTTTACTGCTCAGTATTAATTTTTGCCTATTGCTAGTTCTCCTTATGCATCGAGAATAAAATTGCGTTGAACTATCGAAATATAGAACATTTCCGACATAATTCTTCAATAATGCATACAATCGCATAAATGGTATGTTAATGACTACTATCAATTATTATTATTTTTAGTTTATATATATATCCCAATTCACTATTTCCCTCGATAAAATTGAATATCATTTCTTATGGCTAAGCTTCTAATAAAAAAAAATCGTCCGATTTCCTTAGGCAAACCCAACGATTGTATTTTGTATGAATGTGTTTAATGAGTTCACTTAACGATCATTTTGGTGTCACAACGACTACCGTCGCCGCTTTATATAGCGACCCAATTCTAAAAATAATCACTTCTGCCCTAAGTAACGAACAACCCAATTATCTCATTTGACCAAAACTCGCTCCGGGAAAATTCCGTCCCAACTTAAATAAAACAGTCCTGCTGTACGTACCTTGGCAAATTTCGATTAGGTCTTTATAACGCTTCACAAAATAAAGCTGTATAATTGAATTATTATGAAGATTGTTTTATTATGAACATTTTTCTTAACAAAATAATTCATCTTCAGCATTTAAAACGTAAAAAAAGAATATAATATATCCTACTCTCATTTATGGAAAAAAACTTTGATCGAAGCTTTCAAAGCACTATTTTATATCTGTCAAAGGATAAAACAACCGGTAGCTTTTAATAACAATTCGAACCCAATGGAAATTTTATTATCGTTGGGGATTGCTTCCCAAATATAAATTTGCATATCAATTTGCATACAGCATCACGATGTTTTTCCGCCGAATTCTAAAAACACATCAGCGAATGGGGCTTACAAAATTGATGAAATATTGTGAATGGACCGAGTAGAGTGCTCAATATTCAACGCCAATATTGTCCTAATTCCACGAGTCGTATTTCAAATGTACTTGCGTTTGAAGTACCGAAATATATCAATTTGATAATATTCAGAATTTATAATAATGACCTTTCAAATATGTGACAGTATTTTAAAATTAAAATGTTAAGCGAAGTGTGTGACATCTTTCGGAAAGTATTCAAACATAAGATGTTTAGTATAATATATTATGTTTGCCTGGCAAAGCTAATGGTGGAATGGAAAAGGAAGCCTATGAAAACTTACAATAAAAAATCTCGTATGTACAATATACTTACCTATCACGTCGCTTCAGATGAACACAGATTTATTAGAAAATGTAAGTATAGAGATGATATTTTTACAGTTACTATTCAATCCTTATTTTCTGTTGAATTTACATTTATTAGAAGATTGGTGGCACAAGAAGAGTTGGTATTTATTTGAAATATTTACAATTTTTACGACTGTAAAATATTTATAAAATGACCTTAAAAAGCGTAAGAAGTTTTTAATTGATATTAAAAAATATGCATTTTATAAGCTTTTAGTTATTTAGAGTGTTGCGGGCTGTGGACCAATTCGCGCACCTGTGTCTGAATTTTTTAAACTTTTTCTATAAGTGACTTAAGGTAAGTACTAACCGGCTAGTCTAGCTAAGCGATTTATATGTGCATTTCTTCAATTTATGGATATGATTGTCTGAAAGTATGAGTTGTTTTATAAAAAGATGAGATGTTTTATGAAAAGATGAGATGTTTTATGAAAATATGAGATGTTTTATGAAAAAATTAGATGTTTTAAGAAAAACTGAGATGTTTTATGAAAAGATGAGATGTTTTATAAAAAATGAGATGTTTTATGAAATGATGAGATGTTGTATGAAAATATGAGATGTTTTATTCCATTCAACTATTATATAATCATAATAAAACTTAAATATCTAACTATAACGGGGAAGTGTATTTTCTTACCATTTTTAAAAGTAGATCATATTTTGTGCAATTATGTGGTCTGTGATTATGAATATTTATTGATTTATAAGTGCGTATCAACGATATAATTAATTAGATAAATATATTTGTGTGTGAAGTAACAGTAAGAAAGTATTACAAATAATAGTTAGAAAAACATGTAATATATACGAATGCACTAATTTTCCAGCCCTCAGTGCCCAATAAAAAGATAAATTAAACACACAGATAGATAGGGTACTTTTAATAAATAAAACAATTTACCCACGTGCAACAGCTCCATTGCATTCCAATTGCTAGCCGTAAAACTCTACATACCTCCTGGAGAAATAAAAAGTTTTTTTTTAAATTTTTGGTTTATTTATGATCTTTCCGTTTCAAGTCGTAAAGCTTGTAAGTAACGACTTTGAAGTGCCGGCGTAACGTGGCAGTTTCATACAGGCTTTTTATACGATCCAGCGACGTAAGAAAACCCAAATTTCAGCAAAGGGGAAGTAAATAACAGATTCTTCATAAAAATCTACACATTTCGATACATAAATTACGGAAAAAATGCTGAGAAAAACTGCATTTGTGGAAAGTTTCTCTAAAATTTAAAATAATCATTTTTTGCTACCGACAAAACTAGTAAAATTCACTTTAGTAGATGATTCAATAAATTATTCGTATTACTAATGTGGAGAACCAGAAAAAATGCAAGGCCGATTTAAGCGTAATGAATAAGTGTGAGAATAGAATACTTAGACGGTTTGGACATGTAGAGCGGGAGAGTTATGAAAAGAGTGTAGGAAGAATATAATAAATAAGAATATATAAATCGGGAACGCACAAAGAATGCATTTTTAATATACATTTTTTGTTATGTAACTGCCTGCGTCTATTTACTATAAGCATGAATAGTAGCTAAAATACGGTAATGTATTATTTCGACATAAAATTAACCGGAATGACATGAATTAAGATGCAATATTTGCATGTCCCTTGAAACCTTCAAGGTTTATGTTGAAAATAAATAGTGTTATTTAGCAGCGCCGTACCCCGTGTCATACTGTGCTGAGTCAGCACGCTTGTTCTGCCATGTGGCATGACTGGTATGCATAGCAGATCGTGTCGCCGTTCATTATTTACTATAGCATGATCAAGTGAATTCAATACTTGACTTGGGTCTTATCAAGAGCAAGAATAACAAAAGAGTCCCATGAGATGACATAAATATGAATTATGCAGATAGTGTGTCCAAAAACAAAGTTGTATAATGGTCCATCCTCTCTTCCTAATTTCATCCTCTCATCCATTCAGAAGCACCATATGTGCTCGAGAAAAATCAACATGACCCCATGTAACGGAAAGTCAAATAAAAAAATAAAAAGTATGCCTGCTGCCCTGGCTACAGATATAGTGAATTTCTAAACTGACATTAATAAATTATATTCTAATATGTCTAATTATATTATATAGAGCAAAGTATCTCCATCTATATCCTGTTAACTAAAACATCCAGGGGAATATTTTACCAACGAGCTCACCGCACCTACCAGGCCAGCAGAGCTGGGCGGAAGGTTATCATGCGTTAACATGGTTTAATTAATCTAGTAACTTAGTTGTGGATAAACCCGCAAGTATCTACCTTCTATACCTACTAGTGAATGTAACAATATATTGCTGCCACGCATCACCTTTAACGTTATAATAAACCCGAGTCATACTATGTTTTAATTATTTCTCTCACCATCAAAGCTCTCATCAATAATAAATTATGATTTTTTTAGATATAGGTTTTGTTTGCTTACGCTCATGTACAATGGATTTATAAATATACTAGTATAATGACTACTTGCCTATGACACAAAATTATGTTTATCAATATTCTTAATGAAAAAACAACTAAATAGCAAGAGTAAATTGACATTTAATTGAAGATAATATTAACGAATCTCAATTGAAGTATGAAACAGAAAAAGACACAGAAAATAAAAACGAATCGGTGTTTGCATCTTGGAATCGAACATAACACCTCGGTCGTACCTTCACAATACTAATCACAGAGCTATTCAGAACATGTTATTTTCAGAAATCTTTATTGATATTGTATATCAACTTAACAATTACCAATATTATCTTCAATTAGTTTAATTCATTAATTAACAATGAGGGTTATAAGCTTCAATAAGTTATTTCAAGAAATTGAATTAATTAACATTCTTTCCTAATATGATTTCAACGAAATAAACAATAAACATTACGAAACGTTCACCGCTGTTATTATATAATAATCCAAACAAGTTTACTTAAGTAAAAACAATGCAAGAAATTGCGTAATTATTTAGAAAATCCTCAAAAACTATGTAGCGTAAACAAAACGTGTCGTGATGACGATTGATAAATGACGATAACTGCGATTGAATAGAATTGATAACAGCACCGCAGGCGAAATTTGGTTTCGTATGCATCATGCAAGTGGGATGCATCCTACGATTTTCGGGTGTATTATTAGTAAATTTGCAATTCCTGGCTCAGGCCCCGGGACTGCTGCCCAGTCTACCCAAGATCTATTCTATATAGATCTAGGTGAAGACCCGTTTGACGTCTAAATTGAGGTATAGCATTAATTATTAATAATGTTTATGAAAAAAAAAACTTTAAAATAGGTAAGTTCTCATTACATTTATGAAACAAATAATGTTTATTTAACAATTGCCATTATAGACAACACCGTAATGAATGAGCATATCTACTGCATTTAAAATGAATACAGGTAAACCCATATTGAAAGAAAGAAATTAACGGTAGCTGGCCGTGATCATCAGCATACGTCTCTCACAGAACACGTCCTAGATTTAAAAGAACATTCGTTTACAATTCATACAAATGTGTCTTTTATAGATTTCCCCCCAACTTTCTGCATCTATTTCACATTTGGTCATAAAAAATGACTTTATGTGCAGGTTGGAATGTAAAATAATTATGAAAACTTTTTTTTTGTACAACACAAACGTATATTGAATTACGTAATCCCCTTTTCTGGGATTATTATTGTGCCGGGGGGAGAGTGAAAGGAAGGGCTAAAATAAGGTAGGAGAGAATCTTCCTGTTTAATAATTTGTTATTCGATATCCATCTTATTTTTATTTAATTTAATGTAAATCAAATGGGGCAGTTTTCAAGTGGGCTTGAACGCCGAAACAGCTATCACAATAATTCAAATATAAATTCATTAATAATAGCATTATGAAATTTGATTTAGATTATTTTTTTAAAAATTAAATGGAGTTTTACGAATTAAACACAAAAACAACTAATACATCTGATTTAGTCACCAAACAAGACATTTCAAGTTATTTTCCGACTTCTACTTGCGGTCTCTTCTATTTTTCTTACTTTTGACGTGTCAGTCTGAGTCCTTGATGAAGCATGTTTTTGACGTAAGAAATTGATAGTAGATACCTTTCATTTTGAAACTATATCTAAGTATAGTATATTAAGATCCTTATTTTTTTTAATCTTGTGAAAAGGTTCACCAAATGCTAACTTAAACCAAAGGCTAAGGTGTGCTCTAGTTGCAATATTTAATTAAATCATCTATGATATTTCTAGACCATCAAATTTTCATATAAAAACATGTGATTTTGCAATACTTCCCATTGCATCTCTCTAACCCTAGAATGAAAGCGTTTTTCTTTACCCTATTAATGAAAGCGAGAAGTATATTTTACTCCCATTTTAAGTTAGGCATTTTTTCCTATATTTTTCTTAGGGGCCATGTAATCTTCGCGGATGCTATGTGGAGGGTTTTTTTAAAGGAAAGAAAAGAGAAAAATATATGGGAAGAAAAAGGGTATGAGGGGTGAGGTCGGACCGCCATGCAGTTGGTGAATAGACGCGTCCGCCGGCATTACCTAGATAAACTTCATGTACCCGGGAACCCCTGTTGAGTCACAAAACGTAGTGAATCAATTGGAATGGTCTATGGCGGTGGTTATCAGTGCAGGTTATCAAGCAGTGGTGGCGAACCACTTGAAATAACCTTTGGTATTTTTTATCCAATAAATGGTTCCCGGGGCGGCGGTTCAAATCTCAATTAATCTTTGTCGTTTAGGCCCTAAACGATAAAGATGCTCATGCTCGGTTTCTCCTAAAGTCCGCGCTAACATCCGAAACATGTGCAAATGCATCTATTCACGCGCCGTCCCCACAACTCCAGTTTGACTTTAAATGCAGCTATTTTGTCTGCCAATTTGAAAACAATTGTCATTTCACCCTGAAGGGACAAATTGGGATCATTGAGCAGGCTGAATACTCGTATGTCACACAGGTAAGCCAGTTTTGCGACTCATACCTTGTCACTGAAATGCGCTACCAACAGTAACTTATTTTCTGAGAGAAATCTTTGCAATGGCTCTCGTAATTCAAATACTCTGGTTAGCGATTTTCCTATGGATAATAATCTTATTTCTGTATTGAAAAGAAGGCATCTGTGCTCTGCGTCCATCTCCTCATGAAGCTGCCCAAACGGGCGAGTTTTAAGGGCGTGTGCTTTGATGTGGTTAATAACTTTAACGACATCAACAAATACGCTGTTAAATTCAAGTGACATTTTTCGGCTTGCCAGCATTTTCCTGTGAATGATTCAATGCTTAGATTCACTCTCGAGTGCAACCTCCTTAATCTGAGCAGTTAAACCAGACAGTCGTCCGGTCATGGCAGCAGCTCCATCTATGAATATGCCGACACAAAAGGACCATTTTAGTTTTCCTGATATATAACCATCCAGTGACTTGAACAGTTCTACTCCTGTGGTGTTGGTTGGCAAAGATAGTGCACATAACAAATCTTCATGAACAACCTCCTGACATAGATGTCGCACATAATCATGTAGTTATAACCTTGTTGTCGATATCTGTTGATTCGTCATTCTGGAGTGCGTACCACGGTGATGTATTAATCCACTCCATCAATAATGTCTTAATAATTTAGGCTATTTTCTCAATGCCGTTAGTCCAAGTGCTAGCCGACAAAGGCACATGTGCTATATTTTCTACAGCAGGCTCTCCTAGCTCACGGCAAATGTCTTTAGTGGAGGGCAAGATCAACTCTTCACCAATAGTGAATGGTTTTTAGCCTTATCAATATGGTTAGCCACCAAATATGATGCTCCCAGTGCTTTCTCCTTTATTGATGTGGTGGCCTTCGTAAATTTATTCTGTCCTTCGTATTCCTGTTTTTTTTTCTTTCACAATACCCCAGGGAAGCGTTTTTTAATCCAGGGTGCTTGGCGTTCAAGTGGCGAAGCAGTTTTGAGGGTTTCATTGCCTCATTAGAGAGCTGGTCGCCACAAACTATACAGTGCGGGGTTGGTGTGTGGGAATCATCTGTCCCAATAAATGCATATTTCAAGTAGGACTCTCGGTACTGTATGTTAAAAATGTTATGTTTCTTTGAAGGCTCTTCTTTTATGTCTCTTCACTGTGCCTTTTCTTTTTCCCAAGGACTAAGGTGGTAACTTGGCGTGAAGGGGTTCTCAACTGAATAATTATTTATAATTTCTTCAAACGATTGATATTCACTTGTGGCGTCATTATTAATAAATGAATTTAAAAATATACTTAGTAATCACCATTTTATAAATATACATTGATATCTACATGTTTCGAAAGCGATACTTTCATCGTCAGAAATACATGAAAACTAAAAATAAATTTCAAGTATACACAACATATTATAATTTTTTATATTTTTAAATTCATTTATGAATAATTATTTTTTGTCGATAAACATTTTTTTTTTATTGGGTGTGTTCAATTTTTTTACGTAATTATGATTTTTAAGCATGGCCTCGGGCAGCCCGGAAGTTGGGGACCACTGGTTTGGGGTATTAAATTTTGCAATCATTCATAAAAAAACCTATTTATTTCATAAATTGATAAAAATATGCAGAATTCTCTCGTTTATTTTGTCTGAGAAGCGATCAGTAAATTTCACTCGTTAGATCCCACCATGCGACGTAAAATTTCCTCAGTGAAAAAAATATTAAATTACCTACGAGGAAAAGGTGCAACCTTTTATTATGAAGACAAACGCATTGCTGAGGAAACAACGCAAGGAAAGCATAATAATTGGATGATTGTATAGCTCTGTTTTTGTGATAAATCGCCTAAAGGGCGCTGTACAAACATTACTTCGTATTCTCTATCTAATTATATACTTACCTGGCAGATCGCCTCAGATGAGCACTGTTTTACTAAAAAAATTAAGCCTAGAGAAGATATGATTTATACAATTGATATTTAATCCTCCTTTCTATTGATATTACATACCTTGAAGAAAGCTAACGCGATCGGTTGGCACATGATAAAAAATTTGTTTGAAGTTGAACAGAATGAATTATACTCCCCGTTTCTATTTTAAGGTTAATATATGTTCGAAGAAAATATAGAAATCTATTCTATGTTTTTATATCCTCCGCGCAAAATTCGTTCTCAATACCTCTCGATACAGAGCTGAAACGGTTTCTGCTGTATAGGGGATGTGGTTGCATTAAATTAAAATACTTTTCGCAAAACATAGAGGGATTAAACGTTTTTTCTTCCAATTATTCAGGTTGTTAAGTGCTACCATGTGAGAGGACTAACGAGTTACGAGTAACGAGAACGACAGACGCCGTTCTCCCGAAGGCTGTGCGATATTTTTAGCCCCCGTTGTCCGTCCAGTGCAGACTAATGGACACAACACTAATCCGTTCGGATTATCAGCTCGCCCGTGTCTGGGGGAATTTTCACGCGAGTTTGTTCCGGCGTAGGCGTTAGTTAAGGATGAGTGACTTGCTGTGAAATTCTATAGACATGTTTAATCGGTTCGAAAACTTCTTCTCGGGCGGTAATGACACTTTAGTCCATGGAAGGAAGTTGTATAATATACGAAAACATTCACCTGGTAAATATATTATACATGATGTCGTGTAACCGGCGTCGCCCGGGGTTTGATTGAAATTACGTTTTTATAGTAATTTTTATGATTTGTATTGCGCCATTTTTGTGTAAAATTAACTCAAGGGCGCTTTAACACACTATTTCAAAATACAGTATTATTGAACTATCCCCATCGCAGAACGATCCTTTGGCTCAGACCCAATTTACGGCTATAAAACCCTACGTAGTGCATATAATATACTAATTAAAATTCAACGTGATTTAAATGTACTTTGCCCGGAATGGAAGCCTAATGCATTCTGAACCGGAACACCTCTTAAGATGGGTATAACTGTGTTAAAAACTAGTTTTGGAAGGCCAGGTGATTCCCAATCATACCCTTTCTCACCCATTATCCTCAATCAATTCCCGATTGACGGTGCCATTTTCCCAAAAGCTCATAGCGTAAAATCTGGTGTGGTAACGTGTATGTTTTTTGAAGAGATAAAATTAATTAATCTAGCGATGAAGTACAATCGTTCAAATAACTCATAGCATTATGAACACAATATTACGGACATTTATCATACTTAAAACGTTAATTTAAGGGTTATATTTGTATCATGAAACACTATTGGAAAGACGACAATTTGTTTTTTATCATTAAATTGATCCCAAAAAGTAGCACGAAAGATTCGCAGTTTTCGTCTCTGGCATATTCTATTCCAATTAAGGGAAATAGAAAAAATTCCAACTTTAATTGCAAAAGGAAAGAAAGCAATAAAAAACACATAAATTGGTTGTAGACCACTTTTATTTTACAAAACTCTACCGGTTTCGGAAGCACCCTTCCTTCATCAGGAGATTAAAAATCCATTTATGGGAAAATTATACAAGATATTTGTTATTTAAATTAGCATATAAAGGATTTTCACTGAGTTATCCAATTTTTTTGCTTTTATTGTTACGGTGAAGAATTGTAACCCCTGTGTCCTTGTTAAAAGTGTAAAGCAAAAAAAATTGGATAACTTAGAAGCACTCGAAATTAGAAAATCCCTTAATAATAATGCTAGTATTTTAAATAACCAAATTAACTTATCTTTTAGTCCCATTCTGAATATTTTCCTAATAAATCGCTCTGTTCTTCCCGGAAATCCTACAATTACCCCTACCCATTTGCTTACCCCCCACTCCAACACCTAAAATTTATATGTCTTGTCAATATTCTATATCATAAGTTAGTTTTAATATTCTCCTAATGAAGGAAGGGTGCTTCCAAAACCGGTAGAGTTTTGATAAAATAAAAGTGGTCTACAACAAATTTATGTGTTTTTTATTGTAAATTATGGCGATCCACAAAGTTAATGCTTTTTACAAATATGGAAAGAAAGCAGTTTCTTTGCCACAAATGTATTAAAATGTCCACAGTCCGTTGAAGACTCTGCACTAATTCATAGGTTCAAAGTTTAGCAAGAAGCATATGTTCGTAAGTTTATTTTGTGCCATATTTTTTCTTTAATTTTTCCAGTCTTTATCACCATTATTTTGAATTATTTCGTGTTTCTTAACTCCTGTTTACATAAATTATGTTACTGATTTTAGTTAAAGCGATGTATTTTAATGATTATATGCGTAAAGCCCCAGTGGGTTCATAGAATAAGTAAGTACTTGTGTGTTTTTAAATTGGGATGATTATTGATGATTCGTTTTGTGATATTTTTATTCTCTTTTAATTAAAATGGTTAATTTCGAGACAGGCTTATTACTTGTTAAATTAATAAATCGACTGTAAAATAATACATTTTTAATGTCAAGCTATAATAAATAAAATTTAATTAAATATTATTATGGGGTGGGGTTTTTCCATGGGCGAATTAACTCTTATGGCATAAAAAATGTTCTATTTGGGTATATATCTATTACAAGTAAGAATATGTTTTTTCTCGGTTAGCAGTAAGAAAGGAAATATTCTAAATATAAGCTTTAATGTTTGTATTAATAGAGGATAGTATACGATACAAATGAGTTTCTTAAACAATATAAAGGGATACTTTAAAAAATACATTTTGCTGGGAGGATGATAGTGCCAGTATCACTTTAGTGCGTGGCCACCACCATGAATCTACACTTGTCATTATTTAAAATAAATGGAAACTGGGCAGCTTCTTATTAAAATTCCTCCTGACGCAAAAAAGATACCAATATTGTGGATGCTTTGGATCCACTGACTTCGGGCTTTGTGTTGTTCAAATTTTAAAAAAAAGACGATGAAACATGACACCTATTATTTATGTCACGAATTTCATTTTCAGGTATTTCCAGAACCATTTTTACATAATAAGCAGGTGCTTCATTCAAATAAAAACGAGGGATGGAAAAATATTATGTTATTGAAGTAATGAGGACAGAGCAGGCTTTTTTATATGAGTTTTTTTATATCCTCTCATTTCCAGAGACTGAATCTTAGAAAAGTCTTATTGAAAAGATGTCATATACAATTATACACACTTACCGACTCGGATGAAAGGAAAAACACTCCGTAAATTATAAATTGCTTCTACGGAAAGATATTTATAAAACAATAATGATTAACGTTGGTAAACAATAGAGAAAATATTATTTTTGAATAATAATACTTCAATTTTTCTTCATATTTTTCGGCGGGCTTTTAAGCTGTAATACTCGAGTATTCCTGTTAAGAATAGGAGTGGATAATATGCTTTACGTACAGTGATACAAAATTTGTGCAAAAGTTATCCTAGATATCTTCTCACAAAATATAGAACTCCTTTAAACTCTATATTGTAGAGATATAAAAGTTAAACCAAAAAAAAAACTTTTTGCCATGTCTTCATTTACATTTTTTTTACAATGTCTTTCAATTTATGGCTCGGATACTATGTACTGGTAAAACTCTTGATTACCTCTATAAATAAATCTATTAGTTACGTATTTACATGGAAAACATCTTCAAATGGTTTGATTTATTTGCATGAAATATGAAGAGGCTATGGGTTCATCCCCATTTTATGTCTCTCAACAGATAATAGGCGATGACACGACATCTCTGAAGCGTTCCCATTATCCTGACAAACGAGCACAACTTTTCACGGCCTCTTCTCATCATCTATTACCCAACTATCAAAATGTCTCTCACTAACGCCTTTGCCATCTATATTGAGGAAATTTGCATGTTGAAATACTTCATATTTTTCCTTATACAGCATAACATCCCTCACATGAGTGGAAGTACATTCCAGAGTGGAAGATACTCTCAGTATCGCCCTGGTGAAAGACCACCATTCAGAATTGAAACGTTGCTTGAAATGGCTTTTAGCCGTGTTTGGTGACCAGATCTGAATAGCCAGGTATTTCCCCACCTCCCCCTTCCCTTCCCCTTCTCCTTCCCCTCCCCAATACCTTCAGCCTCACAACATTCCCCAATTGGGAATGCCATAGTCTCACTGGCTCCAGACGGTTGGGAGCAGTTGGGACTCTTGTGCGGTATTCATGTAAAAAAAAAAAAAAACATTTTCGTGAAACAATGACGAAGTTCTAATCGCGATAAGCTTGTTCTGAGATATAAAAGATTAAAATTTCATTAACTCAAACATTTCTCGAAGATTTTTATGTTGTCAACATAATGAAATCTGCTGTAATTTATATTTTTAAATATTATTTTTATTAATCTCTTACTATAAAACAAAACAATATTTTTTTTTTTTAATTGATAAACTAAAGTTCTTAAAAACTTAAGACAAGATTTTTGTGCATAGCGCAAATGGTAACAATTATTATTTTTATAAACAATAATTATTAATCTAAAACACTCATCCAAATTGAAAAAACCTTCCGAGGAATTGTTTAAAGTCGAGGCATTTAAAAGAGAGAGTACAAAAAGTTGTAAATTATGTATACTAGGACCAATTGGTTGAGTTTACGTATTTGGAAAATACGTTAGCGAAAAATTGGAAGGCTGAAAAAGGGGTAAATGAGGGAAATTCCATTAATCAAGGAATTAACGCGAAGGAAAGGTAGCATTCCACAATGAAGTGCTGATGACAACCCTGATGTATTTTATTTTATTTTTTATTTAATATTTTTTGGGAAAATATGGAGTTGTTAAGTGGTCACTTTGTTGCATTAACCAGTGAAGTTTAGGCTTTATATAAATATAAGATATTTATAATTTTTGAACGATAAAATAAACCGAAACAGAATAAAAAATCCAAAATTTTGGAAGTGAAATTGAAAGGGAAAATAACATAATTAAATAAATTATTCAGTTTCTTAGAAACACGAAATAAAACAAATTGAAAATATGTACAAAAAAAACACAAAATAAAATTAATTTTAAACCTAATAACATAAAAATAATATAACACACAGCAGGGGTGGGGAGTTATAACTAACCTTGCGATACATTTTTCAGTGTGGGATGTTGAATAGTTTATTTGAGCTTGTGTTTCGTGCTAGACAGTGGAAATTAATGTTTTCTAAAACGTACTAATTGTGAACAAGATTGTTAATGATTTTGTAAATGAATTTTTGGACCGATATGTTTCATCTTTCTTCTAGAGATGATAAATTATTAAATGCTAATGAGTCTTTTGGGGTTGTTCGACAGGACTTGAAATCTTAGTGTTTGAGAGAGTTTTTTTTTTATTCTTTCTACTTTTTCAATGTTTACATTATATTGCGGATTCTAAATCATTGATCATAATTCTAATATTGAGCGAAAAAAGAAGACATATAGTTTTTTTCTTTATGTGTGATCATTTAAATGGTTTAGTCACTATCATAATGAATCGTTGACGTTTGTAGGCTCTGTCAGAGATCTAATTTATGTGTGAACGGAAAGACATTCCGGAGTCCATTATTATTCGTAAATCCTTTACTTCACTAAATCTTTTCAGTTCAACGCCATCGGTTTATTGTAATGTAATTATTATGGTAATGTATTATGGTAATATTAGGGTATTAATAATCCTGGTGAAAGATGTTGTCTTGCATTTTTCCAGGTTAAGGAAGAATTGGTTGTTCGAATAATAGATTCCTAGTCTATTAATATCCTCCTGCAATTCTAGGCACTAACTAATATTTCTGATTTTTTTGTAAATTTTAGTGTCATCAGCAGAAATTTGGATTAAGGAGTTGTTGAAACAACTGCCTATATATATATATATATATAATTTTTGTACAAAATAAACAATAGAGGTCCAAGATGTGATCCTTGGGGAATTCTTGATGGTATATTATAATAGCATGAAGAAAAACCTTTAGCTCTAACTGCTGTTATGTATGAAAGTGAGGCATGGAACTGACAAGATGAAGGCATTTTTTTTTTATTTATAATGTTTTTTTTATTTTTATTTATAATATACCATCAAGAATATATCTGATGAAATCTTCTTCATTTCACGATTTTTAAAATGTTTTTTTTTTTTTTGGAATATCAAACAAATCAAAATATTTTGTTTCAAATAATAAGTACGAATTGATTCTAGCGACTATTGGAACCGTATTGTAGTAAGATTATGTCTCAAATAAATCCTTAATGGAGTCCCCGCAGAAAACGATTCTTCCATTAATTTTTTAACGGATTAAATTTAAAAAAAAAACAGAACTTTTGAAGGATAATATTTTTTACATCTTATTATGGAAATCAATCATCAAATAGATTTTTAGGGGGTAAATATTATATTCGGCTTTTTTGTATTTAAGACCATATAACAAACATAGGGATCAATTTTTTTAACTCAACCAGTTATGCATAGTTAATCTTACGTCTATCAACGCACATATTATCCATTCGTATAAAAATATTATTATACTAAAAAAGGCATTCATTTTTAATAAAGTGTTTCTCCTAGTATGAAATGGTGGTCGGTATTACCTTGGATCATGGATTAACTCAAACAAAAAAGATCCTGGTACTTTTTGAAACTTTTTTACGTAGTGAAACCATGACTGAAAAAATTCCTTTACAGGTATACAGTAAGAAAAATGTTTCCAAACCGTACAATCTATTACATTTCGTTCCTTCACTCGTACGAGTATGTAAGTGTTCCCGTCATGATAAAAGTCCATACACGATGGAGAATACAACGTGAAATATGTCGAATACTACTTGCGATGTATTTCATGTGGCTTCCGGCTCGCATCTCGCATCTTTAGACATGATGATAATAATATGAGCTGAAAGCGTACGGGAAATAAGTACCAATCGATGCTTCCAACTATCTTTCACGTGCACAGTAGATTTTGTTATACCGTAGTTTTTTATTGTGATGACCACTTTGACTTAACAGCTCTGTAGGTCAACATTAATAATAATAATTTTATGATTTGTATAGCGCCGTTTTTGTGAAAAATCACCTCAAGGGCGCTGTACAAATATTACTTCTTATTATTTATCTAATTATGAACAAACAGATACAGAAAAACATACTTACCTGGCAGGTCGCTTCAGATGAACACAGTTTTATTAGAAAATTTAACTATAGAGATGATAGTTTTGTAGTTGGTTTTTATCCTCCTTTTCTCTTGATGTTTTGTTAGGTAACGAATTCACGACAGTTAAGACCCTTCTAGTCTCTCGTGCATAGGCATCTAGCCGTTTGTTGAAAATTCTGCGAGATTATTTATGGTTCCGAGCTCCGCGACCATAGCGACAATTCCTTCCATCATCGGCGTCTCGCGGCTCGCCAAAGAACCACCGGGCGACTTTCGCCCGTCATTCGGCGCGGATGTGCCGCCCAGCAACGGTTGTTGGCCCGGCAGAACCATACCGGCATTGGAATCGTGAGGTTGTGTGTTAGTAACGAGTGTATAACTCCCTGTGACCTGCCGGGTGCTGGCCGTGTGGGATTGAGTGTTCCTTGGCATCACCCATTTGCGATGGAGGAACGTGCAACCAGATCCCGATTGACCATGTAAGCTGTTCTTGAAACCCCTTTATCTGTGCTGCATTTAACTGAATTCTAGTAGAACATGCCCGATTGTAGATTCACGAGAGGGAGATATTTGAACCATTAGTAAGGATGTATAATGTCGAGATTTGTGTATAATTGCCCCAAAACTGTGATTCCTCTCCCGTAATAAACCCTGGCTCAAAGACGCATATCTTTCATTTCGTAGTTCGAGTACCTTTTCCCATGAGCAGATCTTTGGCAGCAGCTGCCTCACGACCTTGCGGATAGAAGATTACATGTTCCGCCTACTGAGCTACCCAAGGTAAGCCATAAGTCTGTCGCTCCATAATCTAGCCTCAGGGTGAGTCATAACCTGAACTTCTTACACTGCTGCCCTAGAATGGGGCTTGTTCCTTTACACTGGCCCCCAACTTGTTAGTCCTCTTACAATTTATAAGAAGATTGGTGGGACAAGAAGATTTGGTATTTACTGAAATATTTATAATTTTTAGCACTGAAAAATATTTATAAAATGACCTTAAAAAGCGTAAGAAGCTTTTAATAGATATTAATTTATTTATTTTTTTTACGCTTTTAGTTATTGTTACATAACGCAAATACCCCATAAATACTAGCCACTCGTTAGGTTAGCACCCCTAGCGACAAAAGGAGACATCACTCTTACGCGGCCCCCGGTTCCGCCCACACGCTCTCAACGCGGCACTCTCTCTGTGGACTCGGCCTTGACAACATCCTCCCCGAAGTGCACCATCCACCATGGACCTGGCAATGGATTATTACCCGGACACACGACCGACGACCGCCATTCCCAACCGTGAGCTGTATCTTGGTTATCCCCATTTCATTGTGTTGTAATTCTATTTCAAGTCACATTTAACAATGCCGTTCGTAGAGTATTTCAGAGAGAACTTGCCCGTAATATTATTTGTAATATGTAGGCTAGCCTGTTCCCCTTGTGTAATCTTACTATATCTGTGCCCTTTTTACCGAGTAAACCACTGATTTCTGAAAGCATCTGAGTGTTTTAATTGATAAAGTCTCTAGTCACAATCCCCAATTATAAGACAGCCCGTCTTTATCATTACACTGGCTTCCCAACGTCGGTGCTTTCTTTGGGAATTGGAACAGACTCCATAAATTAAACTTGCCGCAATTATTCTCGTTGCAAACATAGTTCCTGCTCATAGGATGCTTTCAGAATTGGTATAAATATCTCTTATTGTATTATATCTTCTCCCTGTAAATTTGTTCCCACAGCAATTTATCTAGAATCATTTCTAACCATGTTCAAAAAACCGTTAAAAAACGCGCCAGATTGTTCTAGAAACAATCTCGAGACGCTTGACTGAAACCGTTAAAAGACGCGCCAAAACGTTCTAGAACATTTCATATCACGTGACGCAACAATCGCATCGGGAACGTTCGACGAAGCGCGGCAGAATTCTGGAATATTCGGCCGAATTCTTTTTTCAACCAAACTCGTTTGAAGTTCGTTTAAACAATCTCCAGACGCGGCGCGTCATATCAATATCAAGTTGGCAAGATTGAATCTATACCAACTTGCAAATTAACAGAATAGGCAACTTTACAGTCCCTCTTTTATTTTTCTCAAATTGCCTAGATCAAGTCAGCTGATTTTTGACAGTTCCATAAACAAACAACTCACGCCGTCCCTTACGTTGCTATCGGCTTTGCAACAATTAAGTTATTTTCGATAAATAAGATCGCAAACACACCATTAAGTCCTTTTGTCCAGTAAACAACAGGTACAACTAATTTACAACAAGGATTACCTACTTCCATTTCCTCAAATAATTCTCGCAAATATGTAACATTGTGTTTACATATCGTATTGATACTTTATTAAGTGATTAAAAACCCTCTGACAGTGACTTAATAATAATAAAATAAGCCAAAGACAATTAAATCAAGTGATACTTTAAATTTATAAGTTAAAACTATTACGCCAGTGTTTCTAAGATAATAAACTTCAAATAATTAATGACGAATTTTTATCTCTTTTCGAGTTCCTCCTTTTTTAAAAACAATAAACAAGGAAGTGATTGTCAATTACCGGTTCCCTAAATCCAATTACGGGCCTAGTGTCAATTAACCTCAAGTTTCAACAAGTGTAAAGTGATTTTTGAAAATTACCATTTTCTAAACTAGAATCTTGGCAAATTTTTTCAAGTTTTAAGCAAAAGTTACAAAAGTGAATAGTGAAATTTAAAATATCTCCCCCCTAAACAAATCCCTGGCCAATTTTTGTTAAATTTCAAACACTTAGAAAAATCAGAGGTTCTCAACTTTTTTTTCTAAGTCTCAAAATTTTTTTTTCTTCTCTCTCCTTTTTAAATTTTAATTTTCAAAATGGAAACCACACCTGCCTTGGGTATCATCGCCAACATTCACCAATCAAACAAGGACACAATTCTCCAAGCATTGCGCGACAGAAACCTGTCTCCACAAAACAAAACCAAGAAAGCTCTAATAAAATACGCACAGCTTTTCAACAAAATACATCAAGGCCCAGCCCTTCAATTCCATGCAGCCCGGCGAAGGAGGAATCATTCCTCAAGAATACAAGAATACCATCTCGGTCACAGAGGAATTAAATATAAACTACGACCAATTTCATCACAATGGAAAGTCAACCACTCCACACTTACAAACCTCTGTCTACCCTCGAAGATTACGTTTGGAAACTGGACTGAGAAGAATCTCAGATTCAGTATACGCTCCATCTGACATTTATGTCAAATACAACATGAAGGACATCGTTAAAGCTGGAAATATGGAAACAATAGAAACCATATACCATGTTGACTCATCCATACCCTCTGGACAAAATCAACAATTGCCACATGTTGCGAATGTCGCAGAAACATTCACTATTTAACATGTAAAAAAAAACCTTGCATTTTTGAAAGTTACATTAGTGTCAGGTGTAATACTTTCCTTTTGTAACATAATTGTATATAATCAATCGTCTGTTTTGTTTTTTCAATCTCTGTTTTTCACTCCTCATCTTCACTCACGTCGGACATTTTTTCTTCTCCTTTTTTGAAACTGATCACTTCAAAATAAGGAAATCACCTTTGTTGTCGGTAATTATTTCTGGGAAACGTACCCAGAGGTGTTACCCTACCCTCTCACTTTAACAACGTTTCCGTCCCATCATGTCATGTGTAAATATTCAATTCATCTCTGTGTTTGTCTTTTCTTGTGCAACCTTTTGTCATTTTTGTTTGTTCAAATATCTCACTCCTCGAGAATACATAAGTGCAAAAGTCATTGACTTTTGTTACGCACCCAATTACAGTAATCAAACTCTGGTTAGGATTTACAGTCAAATGCAAGTATAAATTCCCGCTGTGGTATCAACATTCTGACTCGAAAATCACACCTGTTGAACGAAAGTTATAACGGGTAAATGTTTAGTTTTTTCAATTTTTCCAAAATTGAATGGCGCCCCTAATTGCTCTTTTAATTCTCCCATTTTTCAGAACTCGACACTGACACGTCAATTCTGAAAAACGTCATTGGCATAATGAACAATCTTAAGATCGGTTCCCCTCACTAATGACAATTACTTTGTATAACTATCGCCTCGTTATTCCAAGTATGTAAAAACTAAAGTGGTCTTGAATAAGCCATGGTGATATGTTTCTTGTTAGGTTCATGTCTTGTATTGTCCCTAATTCATTTTGTGCTGCGTAAACTTAGCCCTATAACTAAGTCATCACAGTAACTCTCTGGCAAAAGAGTAAGTAAAACCAATTCGGTCTCTTCTGCAAAATACCTTGCTCTGTGTAAGTAAATATTTTACCATCACGTTGCTCCCCTCGTTACAATTAGAGTTTTTTAAAACCATTCAGGTCTCTTTTGTACTTGTTTTTGTATTATTTAAAATGTACATTTTACGCCATGTTAAGGACTGTTAATTCAATCATTAAATATATGGTATTAATGTTAACCTCGCCGTCTGTATTGAAATGGGTACCTTTGGAACGTAATTGTTGTATTACATGATACGTGTGAACGTTAAAATATCTACCATGATACGAGGAGTCGTCATAATCACTCTTGCTGTCAACTATGTTGACATTTAGGTAAATTTGTTTCAGTAATTTGTCATAAATTCCTAATTTTTTTTTTACCGTCTTTTCAATACTGGGCAACCCGTGCAAATCGTTCAATTTTGCGCGATACGTGAAGACGTTATAAAACTCACCATGATTCGTGCGAACGACATAATATCTTTTGGCTTTTCTTGAAATAAAGTTTGCCACATTTGTTGTCTATCGAACTAAATGTTTGATATTTTGTGATACTTGTATAAAACTTGTAACTCGTTGTCTAGGAAACGATTAAGAAAACTCCTAGGTTTGTGAAATTTGAACAAGGGTCTGTCATTTTCCCACAAACGTGTAGAAGACTAAAACGACCCCTAGCCTTTCGCCTAATACACGCGAAAGACTAGTTCTGTATAACTGTGTATGCTGTAATCATCATTCATTTTTACAAATGTAATGAGTCCAGAAACCTGCTATTTACTTTCCTTCATTCTCCCCAAGAGATTGAACCTGGACTATAGCCAGATCACAGCAGATTTCTGTACTCAATTTCCTTGTCACCCAAGTGAAATAAATGATTCATGTATTTGGAAATTGTACGTTACGCTCTCAGCATAACGTCTGTCAAATAGGTCAAACCTCATCCATGAATTATTTTCTCAACTTCACCCTCAAAATATCTTACCTTGATAGTAATATATTATCACCGCCTCAGCGATTACATTGACCACAAAGGGTCAATTGCTTTCAAGTGAGATATGTGTAATTATGTACAAACCTCAGTTCTTGTATCAGTGGATATGTATTCAGTGCTACTGCACTGAATGGACTATATATTGTCACCTTTGATGCTGAATACTGGTATTTGTATATAATTTAAGACTTTCAGCTCAGTTGTTTATTTCCTTTTTGTTCGTTCTCTCTCTCTCTGGAATGCTCTAAACGCGGTTAACCTACGTTCTTTTCTCTCTTACAACACACTTGCTTCTCTCCAAACCTTTGCATCATTGGTCTACCAGGCAGGTAAACTTCAAGAATTTTGTTTTAATAATAATTTCCCCCTGGACTAAAAAGAAGCCCAGCAGCCTTCTTCATCATCAGCCCAGCAGCCTTCTTCATCACCAGCCTAGCAGAACTTCACCCCATCACCACAAACTGTCACGGAGGCTCATCATCTTCAACCACAAACATAAAAACACCCGACCCTGCTTACCATAATCAAGCTGGAGTCGTACGTGTAGTTGCGAACCAAGTTGTCTCATAATACATAGACACTTTCAAAACGACCTTTTGGACATGTCAGTCCTAGACACGTTCCAGTTCATCAATAGCCAGCTGCCGTCTTTTGTCACGCTAGACATAGACTCATCATTGTCTTGCATACATTATCACTACCAAGACACGTTCCAGTTCATCAATAGCCAGCTGCCGTCTTTTGTCACGCTAGACATAGACTCATCATTGTCTTGCATACATTATCACTACCAAGACCCGTTCCAGTTCATACCAGAAGCCAGCCGTCGTCTTTTGTCACGCTAGACATGGACACAACCCTTATCTTGTACACCATAACTGTCAAGACTTACCAACATTGCCGCCGCGCAATATTCACCATATACAACCACTTCACCTTGGAACATCATCAACCACATTCCGGCCTCGCCACCTGGCATAAGGAATCCTCTCTGGCTCATCTCGCAAACCACAAACCATTTACTGCTGTTTATTTCTCCAAACCTCTGTGATGGTAACTCTCCACCGAACTTTTGTTTTTACTTGACCCGAGTGTTATCTCAAAAGGGTCAGGTTACAGTGAGGTCATAACATAAAACCAGTGAATAACCCACGTCGCACCACAACGCAAAACCACTCCGAAACTTAGCTTACAGACCAATGATAAACCATAGAGCCATTTTTTTTCTTGTTTCTATTCAACATAACCATGTATTTTTGTTTCTATTCAACATAACCATGTATTGTTATCACTGTTCTGCATAACTATGTATTATTTTGTTGATTTTAGTGCATAATCATGTATGGTTGCCCCATCACTCACATTGTATGTAATTCACCCATCTCTAGTTTATAAGATAGCTAGACCTCTCTCTCTCTCTCTCTCTCTCTCTGCTTTCTCAATCTTGTAACAACGGTGCATTTTAGAGGATTTTTTTAGTCCTACAGCTTCATTACCACGGCGCTTTTTTTCGTGACATGGGGGAATGTGTTACATAACGCAAATACCCTATAAATACTAGCCACTCGTTAGGTTAGCACCCCTAGCGACAAAAGGAGACATCACTCTTACGCGGCCCCCGGTTCCGCCCACACGCTCTCAACGCGGCACTCTCTCTGTGGACTCGGCCTTGACAACATCCTCCCCGAAGTGCACCATCCACCATGGACCTGGCAATGGATTATTACCCGGACACACGACCGACGACCGCCATTCCCAACCGTGAGCTGTATCTTGGTTATCCCCATTTCATTGTGTTGTAATTCTATTTCAAGTCACATTTAACAATGCCGTTCGTAGAGTATTTCAGAGAGAACTTGCCCGTAATATTATTTGTAATATGTAGGCTAGCCTGTTCCCCTTGTGTAATCTTACTATGTCTGTGCCCTTTTTACCGAGTAAACCACTGATTTCTGAAAGCATCTGAGTGTTTTAATTGATAAAGTCTCGAGTCACAATCCCCAATTATAAGACTGCCTGTCGATTCACGATCCTGAAGAAGAGCTCCGAGGCCTGCCGATGATGAGCTAGTCGTAGGTCCCGAGCCGAGCTTCCTGGAAGAAAACCTCTCTCAGGGTAAACACACACACACACTGTCTCCCGCAAATTCACCTTCCCAACCTTCCTCCACACCTTCTCCCGCATTCCCGCATTCCCCGCACAAATCCTTATCATTACACTGCCAAATCCATATCATTACATTATTTACAGTGTTGCTGGCTGTGGACGCATTTGCGCACCGATGGGTGAATTTTTAAAAATTTTCTCTTTAATGACATTAGGTAAACACTAACCGGCTGGCCTAGTTAAGCAATTTACGGCTGCATTTCTTCAATTTATGGATACGATTGTCTGAAAAATAGCAGGTTTCAAGTTCGATTTCCGATGAAATATGAAGCATTATGGAAGGTGTTTTTTTTCTGTAGAATATTATCTCGCTTGCAGGCTTTGGAATAGTGAACTTTTGGGAGTACATGGTGGGTTGGTCCATCAAGGTTGCCGAGTGGAATATTTTCAAGGCCTCAAAAAGCATTATTAGATTTCTCGAAAGGATCCATATGCGATTTGCAGACAGAAGTGGTGCCATTTAATCTGAAAAAGTATAAATTCAAAACACATAAATTTAAAAGCACCGAGCAAGAATCTTTCGATTATTGCCAATATTTAGTAATACCTATATAAGTTAGGCTACTTACGTTGTGTAGAGAGTGGACATAAAATACATTTGGTTTTAGGAGTAAAGCACAATCGAGAAGTATAAATTAAACTTAACTTTAATTTGCCTTAAACATTGTTTTACTTCCAATCATTGAAAATTCCATAAACCCCTTTCGTGCCACTTGATGCCACATATTTCGCGGAAAAATTCCGATTAGGAAATTTCTAACAGCAAAATTGGATTCACTCAAAGAAAGGAACCACTCATTTTTTAGTAATTGTTGGAGTCTCCTACAAAAAGTCTCATTCAATATTCAAGTTTTAAATTCGTTACTGTGTAGCAAGGTAATGCAGATCTCGTGGATTTAAGAAAGTTGATTTATTCCCCACGCGAAAAACTGTTCACAATATAATGTTAATAAATACATGTAACACCACCTACAAGTTTGATCGTGCGGATCCAATAGAACTATTAAATCCCCAATCCGGGTGTGTTGTGAAGTCGAGGGTATTCCATGGAAAAGGAGTTAAGAAAGATGAACAAATATTTGAAGAAAACTCGCCGAACAACCATCAATATTGAATTTGATTAAATAGATCTGGTTTGTAAATATAATTAACATCATTTCAAGTAACTTTTGTTTCTGAATGGTAGCTTCTCAGCGTTATGATAGTATCATCTAATGTTTAGACTTAAATCCGAAATTGTAATATATCGTCCCCTTAGAGGTAAAATTCATAAAGTGTCACACTAGCTGTCTGACATATAGTCTATAGAATTTTACCTATAATGTATTTGATATAAATATCACCATTTCTTTAGCCATCAATCTTCTAATATATATATAATATCAGTGACAAATATGGTTTAAATAGTAATTGCATTATCGTGCAATGTGCAGTGTTTTCTAATATTGTGTCCTCTTCGTACAAAATCATATCTTCTCAAGCTAAAACTTTTACTTGTTAATCTGGAGTGACCTGTAAGTATGTTTCTGTATCTGTTTGCACGTAATAAGATAAGCTCTAGCAATTAATATTTGTACAGCCCCCTTGAGGTGATTTTTCACAAAAATTGCTCTATTTCAATCGGATAATTATTATTATTAATGGACGATATGTAGTTCTCTGTATTGAGTGAATATGAACTGAATTCGTACATTTAAATTTGAAACTGTAAAATACCAATCGGTACATTTACTGAAGGACTGTGAGATTCGATTTTGATTTTCTAAATGCCATCAGAATATATATTTTTTTAAACATTATAATTATTTTATCGAAGGAAGTAATCACTTTGTGGCTTGACATTATAATTTAAATGAAAAATATTTTTCTTTTAAGCCACTTTATTTTTATATATATTTCTGCATTCGACCGGTTTCGGTTATTATACTCGTATGTTATATTATATGTATGTTACATATTAGATGTTTAACAAGTATAGGTTTTTCAGTATTCGCCGAACATTTAATTAATACTAACCATAATTTTTATAAAAATACAGGAGTACAATTAATACATAAAAATGGAATAGGTTTGCTCCTTAATAACTTAGAAGCATTAGAAATATCAAAATCAAATACAAATAATATATGCCAAATTTTAAATAAACAATTAGATTTAACCCAAAGTCCGGTTTTAATGATTTTCCCTTTCTTCCCCTTCCCTCCCCCTACCTGTCTATCTACCGCTCTAAACTAACCCCCCCCACCTCTGTCCTGTTCTACCCTATCGTGCTGTCTATTTTCCCCACTTTCTCTGTCTCCATTATGATATCTCTGTATTATGTGTTATTATGTGTAAATTCCTGAAGAAGGTTGAGTCCAACCGAAACCGGTCGAATGCAGAAATATATATAAAAATAAAGTGGCTTAAAACAAAAACATTTTTCATTTAAATTATGATTATTTGTAAAAAAACTAATAATTTTTATTAAAACCTTATTTACACATCATTGACCACAAATGATCAGCAAAACTATTGTTGCTTTAACACAGAGCCAACAGATGTATATTTAAAAATTATAAACGCACATGCACCCTTATACCCTTCTTTTGGATACTGTGATTCCTTGGAACGAAGTAGGGTTGTGCATCCTGCGCTCGGGTGTTAGAATCAGTGGGGGAGGAGTTCAAATGTATGCGGACCTTATGAATGGGGAGCGTGATAATTACATCCTTTTGGCAAAATGACAAAATTAACACCTTTCACGGGCGAAAGCCAGGGATTAACCGGGCGCTTCTTCCGGCGAGCGAGATTCAATTAAAGACCATTTCACCGCGAGATTTTGGAAACGAGGTGTTCAGCTGGAAACCAAAATGTTTTCAAGCCTTTGAAAATTATTCTGACGCGAGAAACTAAATTGTATAGATGACTAACGGGTTTATTTATTTTTGTTGCACGGTTCTTAGATGTTTTATTCATATAACTCTGCAAAAAATTACAATTTTTCCTCGAGAAGCTTTTTTAAAAATATAATCATGACTGAAACTGTTTTTCTATGTAAATATAGGTACATAGAATTATAAGCATAATATTTATTGCAAAAAGAGACAAGTTTAGTGTTTTGCATAACATGACTATGTTTACATACACTTTATTATTTTCTTTGTTTGAGTAGATAATAAGAATTTATTTAAGGAAACCCATCTTTAGTCACAATCATTTTTATGAACATTGCATTGGAGAAAAGCCTCAATTTCCTTTGATAAAATTTCTAACTTTTTCGTATTATTTATTTGAATTTTCATAATCATTTAATTGGACTTTTACTTACTAAAAAATTTTGCCCACCTACAACAGGTTTACGCTTGGAACATTTTAAGAATAAAAGAAAAACACATTTCATATAATAGGTAACTTCGTCACATTGTCGACAAAATTTTTTATTCTTTGTTTTATTTTTATTAAATATGTCTAACCACAAAGTGACTGCTTTCTATCAAAATAAGAAAGGGTACTTTATTTATTGGGTATATATACAACCTGATTCCGACAGCGGTTTTCTGAAGTCATCAAGTTTGTATAGGATGTAAGTTACTCATAAACATAAATGTTCCATAGTCGATGCACTCGCTCGATGACGGAATGCAAAAGTGACTGCCTGTGAGTTCAGTGAAATAGTAGATATTGACGGGAAGAAATGTGAGAATATTATACTCGTATTTTCATAGAAGACAACTGAAAACTTTGCTACTATTAGATAGACCGAATACAAATATAAAGAGAACAAATATTTATTTAGAATCTCTCTCTTATATGCCATTCAGGCGTTTGGTTGGAGGTCGTGACGCGGGAGAACAAAGTTTCCAGTCAACTTTCACGAAGTAAATAATACCTCAAAAAGAGTTTAAGTAGTTGTGCAAACTTTGTTTGTCGTGTAACCTTTGATTTTATTTACTTTGTGTACCTTTTGGCTCTTGTTCTCGTATCAGGGTGTGCTAAAAGAAAGTCGAAATATTTACGTTGATTGATTAACTACTTACATTGATTGATTAACACTTAACTGATTGATTAACACTTAACTGATTGATTAACTACTTACGTTGATTGATTAACACTTAACTGCACTTTACGATATCTAAGTAAATGTAAGATTCAGTTGTTCTATTACTGATACCATTTCTATATAACATGGTTTAACATCACTTTTTAGAAACTCAACAACCATCTGGTGTGCTCGAGAAGTCTTGAACGCGTGTTGTTCATAATACAATGTGTTCTTTAATTCAATCTCCTGCATCTGTCTCCAAGAGGAATTCAATAATCTAATACCATATAAGGAGATTCGAGTAAAGTTGGTACGTATCACAGTGTGTTGGAGAAGAAATTGTATTGTTACAGTAGCCAAAAGCAATAATAAAAATCCCTCAAGAATTCACCCTTTGCCGGTTCGTTCTGTAAGTATTGAGATTAAAACGCGGTGCCGTTACATTATACCTATGTATATTACTTTATTACACGTTCGTGTTGATTTTAGATGACTTAAAATACTGCGACCTTTGGGCTCGTTTATACGTCAATCTTTTTAATGGCAACTCTACAAGCCCGCTCAGCAGAGGAGAGAGATATTTTATCATTTTTTCAGCCATGTGTTAGTTTTCCCCCATATTTCGCAATGGTGTACTGTGATACAATTTTATCCAAATCTCCAACGCGATTTCTTACAATCATTTTAGTCATTTGATGCAATTCAAAGCGGTACGGGTGAAATAAAAATACTAACTATTTTTTGAACTTAGGAAAACCAGAGTTTATATTACTTACGTATACTAGTATTAATTAACATTAGCTTCTATCCCTCGTTGATACTTATTATTTGTGCATATAGAACAATTTGGGAGGCAGGTAGCGTATTAACAAAACCTATACCGTTTCAGTTACGCCAAAAACTGAAAGAGAGTAACTTGACTACGTGTTTTGACCCGTGTTTTGTCGAGCAAGGTCCTTCTCGGATTTCTCGGATTTTTATAAAGGCTGTATTTTGTTTCACGGTTTGGACGCGTCGGATCGAATAAGAGCTTAAATATTCAGTGACAAACACATGCATCTCATCATATACCACAAAACGACGTTCTTAATTTGATTCTATATTTATCAACTGACAACTGAACAGATGCCATTACTTCAATGTAATTAGTCAACAAAGAAATATATTTTTTTACATACTATTTTTAAGGCTATTTTTTTTTTAATATTATATTTTGTCAGCAAATCGAATTTTATAACGTGGTTGAAGTTTTATACTAAATGCAACTCAGAAATGCATCTTAATAGCCTTTTTAAAGGTCCCCATAAGAACGTCAACATCGGAAACCTTTAAACATTTTAACGTTCCAAGGGTACACAAAATCTTTGCCAAAGATATTCTGGTTCACATCTCAAAAACAAAAAAATGGCTATCACTCACATTCATTATACCAGAGAAAATCAACTAGTCAAGCTAAATTTACCAAATTGTAATACTACTTTTGGACAAAGAAACTCTGAATTTTTAGTTCTAAAATTATTCAACAAACTCCCACCTTGTATAAAACAAAGTAATTCAATCAATAATTTCAATAAGTTTACCAAAACTTGTCATAAGAAAATATCAGAAGAAGAACTGACTAGTAGTATTCGTAAAACAACGTCATAGAATTTGCTGAAAAAACCTTACCCAAACCTTAAAGTTCTAATATAGACGTTACTGATATCCCTTTATTCAAATTCTAGTTCTCCTCAGAACAAAATCTTCTAGTTCGGAGGACTATGAACAAATTTCTAATATATATATGTTTTTTCAATATATTTATACCTCACCTCAAAATGTCAATCATATAGAAATTAATAAAAAAAATAATTAAAAATCGGAATGATTTTTTCTTTGAGAGTGGTTTAAAAAAAATTGAGTAGTTTGCTCAATATTGTAAAGAAAACAGTAGTTAAACATTTTACTACATATGAAAAAGGATATTTACTTTCCAAAAGTTATTACTTTTACCAGACAAATTATATTAAGCTATTGGATTCATATTTCGCCAAATAATTGCTTGTTATTCCGAGTCTCGTCCCTTTCCTGTTCTCTCATTCCCCTCACCATAACATGTTTTAATTTTCTTCTCCAGGGATACTCTCCATTTTGTGACACGGACTAATGAGCTACCATGTTTATAGCAATGTAAAAGCATATTGAAATGCGATCTGCGGAGATAATCGTTGCTCTTGCACACGCTAACATTGCACCATTTTATTTTCAATATGCATGCATAAGGTGCACTCTCTCTTAACGTTGCTAAATACGTATTGTTGTCGTCGAATAATGTTTATAATGATTCGTTCAATGTGCACATAGATCAGCAGATGCATACATTTTACAGCGAAAATTGTGTGTAAAGCTTGTGAAACATCATCCCAGTAATAAATTGTATGAATCAAACGAGTTGAGAGGAACGGCTGCCTGCCTGTTTCATACGTAACTTAATTTAGGATTTGATGCCAAAATACCCATCCATACTGAACGATATTTATTTTTTTAATTGAAAGTTTAGTAAAAACCTAGTACTTACGCGAAGTATTTTATTTATTTTTGTTTTAAATTATGAAGTATATGCCATGAAAAAAAAATCAATTTTCGTAATTTCAGATGCAACATAGAAAATTATTTACCAGTTTTATCGTATTAAAAAAAAAATCATATTTTCAATGAAAATATGATTACGTTATTAAAAATATAAAAACGGAACATTTAACATGATGGCCTCCATGGTCGTGGGGTAAAGCTCTCGACTACGAATCCGAAGGTCGCGGGTTCAAATCCCGGTGTGCGCAAGTAAATCTTATTTAATTAATTTGTGTTGTTTCACAATTAATTCACTTAAAAATAATATATACGAAAATTTGCAGTTTTATGTCGAGCTTGATGAAATTTTGTACACTTGACTATAAAAATAAGAGGAAGGTCACGTAGTATATTTGCACACGTTCCAGAGCGGAAGATACTCTTAGTATCGCCCTGGTGAAAGACCACCATTCAGAATTGAAACGTTGCTTGAAATGGCTTTTAGCTGTGTTTGGTGACCAAATCTGAATAGCCAGGTATTTTTCCACTTTCCTCTTCCTCTTCTCCTTCCCCTCCTCAATACCTTCAGCATCACAATATTCCCCAATTGGGGATGCCATAGTCTCACTGGCTCCAGACGGTTGGGAGCAGTTGGGACTCTTGTGCAATGTTGATATAAAAACAACAAAAAAATATTGTAAAAAAAAAAAAAGGTTTTTTTGGGTCGATATTTTAAATTATGTACGGCAAATTTGTGTTCGAACGCAAATTGGTCGTCTTTAATTTAATTTAAAGGCCACCACAATGCTTATTTTAATATTTTTAAAATTTTATAATTCATTATATTTTCAAAGTAGATGGGGTAAAACTTTTTTTTTAAATCACCGTTATAGCCCCCAAATAATTGTTAAGTCTGCCTCTAAAATCGCGAAAAATCAATTCCTTTAATGGCCTATATATCGTAATGTAAAACAAAAATAAATAAATTACTTATAATCTTATACTTTTGATGGAAAAAATATTTCATTAGGTTTAGGTGAGTATTTTGGCCTTAAATCCAAAATTTATTTTTTTATAAAACAGGCGGCGCAACCGTTCCTCTTAATTATCTTTTAAAACTAAACTAATGAATATTTTCTGAAAATTATTGCGAACCCATGAAACCGATATTAGACGAACAGTATAAATTTTGTTGGTGGATAGATAGACATTTTGTTTATTTAACAGTACGCCCACCTCAAGTCACTACTAATAATCAATACCGTGTGTGGCGCCAAATTTCATATATCAATAATTTTCCATCGTTTAATACTATTAAGTTTCCTTCTGACATAATAGGAAATTTTGTTTTTTTTATTAACTGTAAAGACAACGGCAATAAATTAAGCCATTCTGGCATTTATAAACTCATATGCAATGATTGCACTTCGTTTTATGTACGTAAAGTCAACTGTAATTTTAATATTAGAATCAAAAGACATGTTGTACGGGACGTGTAGAACCCGCACAAGAAAAGGAGTGTAAATATTTGGAACGCACGTATGAAACTAATCAAACTACGGGAATAAATATTGTACACAAATTGGAAAAAGGCCTACGGCTAAATAACTTAGAAGCCATGGAAATTTTTAAAAAATCAGTAAACATGAATGATATCCATCTACTAAATAATCGAGAAAAAATTACATATAGTCCAATTTTAAACAAATTTCCGTTTCCCTTCAACTCTCCCTCCCCTCAAATAATCCGCCTCCTTACTTAACGTTCTGTTAGTTTCTTTATCTTTCGTGATTATCCCATCTTCTGCACAATTATACATAGTATATATTGTATTGTATGTTTATTTTGTTATATTGTTATCTCCCTCTTAACATCGAATTTCTCTTTTCCCCATTTTACCACTGTACGCTAGAAGTCCAAATTTTGTGGATTTTTTTGGATTTTTATAAACGCCATGATTTTATTGCCTCTACTTAATGGTAAATAGTATTAACTCCTATGTTCAATATTTTCTAAGATATTGTGTTTATAATAATATTTCATATTTTTTTACTTTACAATCAAATATTATTAATGACTTTTAATACTTTTTGGCTTCAAAAAAAACATTTTTATTCACAACGTTATGTCCAAATATACACAGCTCTCATTAGAATCAGTGTTTTAAACCTCTCCTCGCAGTAGGAGTTAATACTACATCATTTGACAGTCGGTGGCCGGCTTTTCGTATTAACTCCCTAGAACGCCTGTTTGAATTAAAATATTACGTAAATATTCATTTTGCCAGGCAAGCGGAACTTTTAAATGTCTAAAAGGATTAAAAATATTATAAAGTTAGCCAAAAAGTGAAAAAAAATAATTGCAGTGATCAGTTTATTAGTCAAAATAAAAACTTCCTTTCGACATGATCAACAAAAGATAAGTTTAAAAGTATTATTTTCCATTTACGATAATTTTGTCAACTTACTTGGTAATATAGTTCAACAATTTAAATAACACTCGATTTCTGTTGTATGTTTTTGGGTCTCAAATTTGAATTGAAGCTAGACATCTGAGGACATCTAAGGACCATACTGTTTATTCCACGCTCACTGGCTATTTTTCATATTAACTCCACTATTATAACTCGGTACATACGTTAATTTGAAAAAAAAACACTTTTTTTCTTCTTTTTTAGTTATTAGGTATTCATCAACTGAATGTGTAATAAATGGAGGCTTGAAAGATATATATTCTAAAGAAGTCACAGTGAATTCTCAACAACAAATGATCCCATAAACGGTTATTTCCGAGATAGTAAATTAGGACAATTTGTATAATTTAAACCAATCAGCTCTATAAACGTAGTTGAATTATTCACTACGATTTGCAAATCAGCGAAGAAGATAATTTCTTGAATGGTTTATTTGTATCAATATTAACCTTTCCAACAACCTGATTATTTCACTTCTTGAAACTATTTACACATGACTACACTATTCATAATTCGATAAGTAAAATAACAAGGTGCGTTATGTAGGATGAGTCCAAATCTGGACGTGGCGCAATTGATATGGTCCACAAAATTATTGGAAACAAAAAAAAATATCTACTTTTCAAATCATGACATCATGGAACTGGCTACAGTTCGCTCATTTGTGCAGTCCAACCATTCCAATCAAAGTGATTAATATTAAAATAAATAAAGAATAAAAAATAAAAAAAACTGCTTATAGAAGATGATAGTAACATCACCATATGTCTCAAAAAATCAAATCCATGCAACGCAAACAGTTGATAAAAATGGTTCACATGCGAGCAAGTACGATCAAATAAGATTGGTGTTTTATATTTAAGTACTCATTCGATGCCCCTGATTTCAGAAATTGGCAGACAAGTTGCATACCCAGACTCTTTGAGTCTAATGAAAGAGTCGCCCAAACCAATATGGAAAAAGAAATATCACCATCTTCATAATCTTTTGCCTTGGGTTCCGAAAGAAATTCATCACGTTTATACCAGTCTTTTCAATGATAGTTCAGTTCCTGATAAAGGCTGATCCATAATATGAATTGTTGTGTAAATATTTCATTGTTCATAGATAATTAATCAGATTTTTCTATCAGATTGTTTTCATTACCATTTTTTTAATGTTTTTTTTTTTTGTGGAAATATTTGTTTTTTTTTTAATAATAATTATTCAACTGCATTGTATTGTTAAATTATATCTTCAATAATAGCATTTTTAAAACTACCGTCTTTTATACCAATTAAAGGTTCCTTGCATTAAATTTTATTATAAAATAATACTATTTGTAACCGTAGTAAGATCATATAAAAAAATTATATGAAAACTAAACAATACTAAGTACCTTTTTTAATCATAACTTGATTAATATGATAAAATGTGTATTTACTCATCGTAAAAGGTTTTCATTTTTTTTAAATAAATCCAACAATAAATAATCGAAAATTTGAATTCAAATGCATAAACATGTTTCAAAGAATTTAAAACGGCTCCCCTGAATAATATGGGTTGTGTCACTTTTTTTAAATTCATCTAAAAAATAAATACTCCGAAATTTGAATTCATATGCAAAAACACATTTCAAGGAATTTAAAACGGCTCCCTGAGTAATATGGGTTGGTCGAATCGAATCTAGTCGACGTATTTATACCAAAATAAGAGCGGATTCAAACAATGTTTCTCTTCATTTAAGTCATCATTTCAGTCCACAAAGTGTTTGATCTTTGTTAAAATCAACTATAAAATTTATTAATTATATGGCATTTATCTTTAAGTAGACTTTTACTAGAACATTGGTAATGCAGCTTTACTAATGATGGAAAATATTCCGATCAAAACATTTTACATTAAAAAACATCATGGTCTGAAGTTGCCCGTTGTAAACTGAAACTGTTGTAGTCAAAAATAAACAAGTGGAAAAGGTTTTTTTAATACAAAATTTATGTGAGGGTCCCCATATGTTATGATATGGCATTCTTTATATTATGTATGTACGTTGTTTCCTTTTGTAAATCATTTTTTCGGTTCCTCCGAAGTAGACCGTGGTCAGTGCCGAAGAGTACTTCATAATGAAGATTTTATTTCATGATTGTGTTCAAAAAGTTTTTTACGCTAGCAATAGACTTGCATTCTTGCAGGCACTTTATTATCATCCGGGAGAGAAGTGGTATGGAGGACCCATGTTTTGAAGGAACCGGTAGCTCTCATGTAAACTGAGTAGTATTAACGCTGGTGTTTTCATTTAAGGTAGTTTTACTGTCCATAGATCATCTACTTTCAATCAATAATGTTAAAAAATTAAAATTGTGCGTTCACTCCTAAGTCTTTGCTGCTAAAAAGCATATTTGGGTTTTGTAACTTTGCTGAGTTATCTACATAATGAGTTTAATATAATTGAATCAGAACTAATTTCTAAAACAGATCTTAACATATAAACTAAACCATAAAAAAAAGAAACATTCAACAGCAATATGGCAATTTTTACGCCTCTCTCCACATTTGTCGTCTAAATTACGAAACATACCATTTTGATCAATGAAATTGATATATTCTCCAACTCTCCTATATAATTCAAACGAATCTTACATGGTACGTTTACTTTATTTTTATAGTTATTATCCTTGATTTGGCACTTATTACAATTTTTTTCTTCTCTATGCCATAACGTAAAATCCAATTAAATTAATAACAATTACTTTGTTCAAAACCACTGTATTTAATACGCAAATATCTAACTCTTTCAGAAGCAAAGCTCCCCTCGTTAGGGTAAACAATATACCTTGTAGACTCCACAAAGTAATTTTACATCGTTTGAAGAAAAAAATAAAATTATTTTATTTATTATAGTTAATGAGGGTGACCTGACAATTGGATCCCGACAGTTGGCCCCCCGACAGTTGGCCCCCCGACAGTTGGCCCCCCGACAGTTGGCCCGCCAAAGACATAGTTACTTTACAAACGATGACGTACATCAGAAAAAGCGTATCACCTGTCTGGGGAATCAACTGTCGGGGGATCAATTGTCATGGAACCGTCCATTAAAAAAATGCTAGCATTATATTCATTACTTCATATTAAAATTATATCCTCTAAAACTTGTTGATAAAACAAACCAAAAATAGGCGGAGATACCAGAATTATTTTGTCTTTTTATCACCAGTTTCTATCTAAACATTGCAAATTATCTACCAAATGTTCTTCTAGATACAAGAAAATCATTGGATTCTGGAGTCTTGAATGTGTCTTTAGCCATATTGCACGCTATCAAAATATATGTGTGGGTAGAATAATACGTAGACTACGGGTCTTTCAAGGCGTACAACGGTAGTTCAAAACACCTATACCAAAATAATTTTACATTTCTAATAGCCAGTAATAAAATAAAATAAAATTAGGTACCAGAGCCTAACAAGAGATTGTAGGAATGGGCATATCAACCCGGGAAAGTGCCAAAATAGGTAGAGCGAAAACAGAAAATATCTCGGTGAAGTGAAATTTAAATAAAACAAAATGTGTTCTTTGTAAATAAAAATCTAAAGTCATGGTGTTTGAAAAAGAGAGAAAGAAAACAGTATGCAACATAGTGGTTGAATGTGAACACTCGGAACAGATCTATGAGTTTGTATACTTGTGAAGTATGTTTACGAGAGATGTAAAGACTGATAGCGATTTTGAAAGAAGGGTGAATGCAGGAAACTCTATCAATGGAGGACTGAACGCGGTTGCGCTAGCAAAACTGTATCTAAATAAGCGAAGCTAGCATTCCAAAATGGATTGTTGATACCGACCCTGATGTATTGGTGTGAGGCATGAAACTGGCAGATGAAATGTGAAAGTAGACAGAAGGCTGTAGAAATGAGATCACTGAAGCGAATGTGTAGTAAAATTATGTATGATCCTGTAAAAGAGGTTAAGATTCACAAATAATGCAAGGCTGATGTAAACGTAATGAGTAAGATTAAGGAAGGGACGCTTTGATGGTTTGGGCATGTAGAGTGAATTAATAAAGAAAGAAGTGTAAGAAGAATATATGTCGCGAATGTGAATGAAAGAAGTTGGACGCCCTAGGACGACATGGCACCATCAAGGAAACCAAATACTTGAGTCGGGCCATGTCAGAAGTCAGAATAACAGAAGGGAATGTATGAGATGATGTATGAATGTGAAGGAAGCAAGAAGTGTATACCAAAATCGAGTTGTTCAGCGAAGAAACGGCCTGATGGTTAGCTAGTTATGTGATTTTTGTACTAGAGTCCGCTTCGATTATTCGTTAACTTACGGTTTTAGAAAGCAATAGATGATAGAAATAATACACTATTTATGAAATTAGCAGAAATTACTGCAGTAATTTTACAAAATGTTGTTCCTAACTAACTAACTAACTAACCATCACGCCGTTTCCCCGCAGGGGTAGGCAGAGAGGACGGACCGCCAAACAACTCGATCTTGGCATACACTTCTTGATTTATTCACATTCATACAACGCCTCAATGTTGTTCCACTTATCAAAATCATGTAAATAATTATAAACATCTCTAAAATTAGTATTTACAGTGGTGCCTCACACAACGAACTTAATTCGTTCCAGGAGCAAGTTCGTTATGCGAAAAGTTCGTTATGTGAAACGCGTTTTCCCATAACAATACATGTTAAAAAAAATAATTCGTTCTGTAGCATAAAATATGGTAAGATGACATAAAAAAAAGATAAATTTTTTGTTATTATTTTTATTTAGATACATCTAAAAACATAATGAAAAAAACACACATTTTTTAATTTTAAGAAATAATCGAATCTTGCACATCTTCATCCATTTTCCGCTTTTTGGCCGATGGTGCAGTGAAAAACCTGTCCAAAGTCGTTTGTTTCTCTCTTTTCTTCAACATCTGCCGGAAATAACGGACAAGAGTATCGGAGTACAGGTCGTTGATCCTGTTTGCTTCAGCGGAATCCGGATAGTGGGCATTGGTAAACTCCTGAACTGCTTTCCATTTGACCAGGATGTTCTTGATGTCAGCAGTTGGAATTGGTTGATTGTTTGATTGTTGCTCCTCGTTATCAGATGACGCTTCCCTTTGAGCATTGTCCTGTTGTTGGGCCAGAAGTGTATGGAGCTCTTCAGTTGTCAGCTCTTCTTTGTGTTCCTCAATAAGCTCATCTACATCCTCTTCCTCTACCTCTAATTCCAACCTTTGGGCCACTGTGATGATGTCCTTCACCACTTCTGTGTCATCAACTACTGCTTCTTCCTGAATCCACGAAGGCACAAGCATCTTCCAAGCAGAAATGAGGGTCCTTTGTGACACTTCTTCCCAGGCCTTCTGTATAAGTCGTATTGCCAAAAGGATATCAAATTTCTCCTTCCAAAACATTCGGATAGTCATATTATATTGCATCCTTGTTTGTCAAAATGGTGAAAATGGTGGTCTTGTTGAGGCCAAACTCTTTGACGAGGTCACACTGTTTTACCCCACATTCACTCCTTCTAATTATTTCCTGTTTCATTTCAAGAGAAATCACCTTCCTGCTTTTTTTAGAACCCATCATATAAAAAAAATGTTGAGTTTATCTTAAAAGGACGACTGCCGTGATACGTGTGCGATTTAATTCGTAATGAAGAACGATTGCTGCGATACGTGCGTAAGTTAAGCGTACTACGCAGTGACTAACGAGTCTAACGGCTGCCTGCGCGGGAGGATGCAATTAATCGGCAGTGATCGTAGAAGATCGGGCGACTTCGTCGTAATGATGAACGATTGCTGCGACACGTGCGTAAGTTAAGCGTACTGCTCAGTGACTAACGACTGCCTGCGCGGAAAGATGCAATAAATCGGCAGTGATCGTGTGAAGTGGGCGACTTCGTTGTGTGAAGCGAAGTTCGTTGTGTGAAGCGAAGTTCGTTGTATGAATCGTGAAATGAACGAAAAGGAAGTTCGTTGTGTGCAGCGTTCGCTGTGCGAGGCGTTCGTTATGCGAGGCACCACTGTATTTATTTAATCCTCAAACATCTGTTCTTGGACGTATCGAGAAGATGGGCGACGTTTCTATTTCTCGCGTAAAAACGAGACATACATTATGCCACATACAAAACGACAGTTTAAAACCCAGGTATTTCTTGTTATTTTATTAAATTCGCGATTTAGAGAAATTTCCAGCCGTTATTTCCACCCTGAACTTTCACGAAGACGTGATCTCTTCATTATAATCATGTCCCTTTATATTATTTTCTATACAACCCGCACGACAAAAAAAAAACTCTGGGTCCACTGAGTAAATTCCGCTTGGGTAGGTTCACAAAGCAACAGTTCGTCTACGTAATATAATACATTATGGGAACATTCCTATGAAGTTCCAGTATATACCGCACCTGTCCGATTTGACCGTATATCTTCCCTTATCTGAAAACCGGGGTGTACAATATTTCACTGTTTAGCCTCGCCCAAGGCCTTTCAATTTCGGGTGAAATGACATAGCGTGTGCTAAGGCCGTGATCGATGGGCCGTTTCGGAAATTATGACCAGATTTTAACGCGGAACATCCCCGAACACGGCCAATTTAATCACGTTAAAGACTTTGGCGTTCGAACGCCAAACATGATAAAAATCATGGCTCCATTTTTTATTTAATATTTCAAAAACTTTACTTCGTTTTTGTAATATTTTTCAGGAATATAACATTATTTTTAATGACGAATTTGGGAGAAACGTATTATCCAAGAATTTAACAACTTCTTCTGCAATAAACGCAAATCACTTTGTGAGATTATTTTAAAAGGTTTCATGATAATTCAATACAAGTATGAATCGGCACCCATTATATTAATGAGTTTTTTATGAGTCATGAAAAAAATAGCCGAAAATCCTAATCCAACCCAACCCAGTAAACCGTTTTTTTTTTTAATTTTATTGATATTAAAAAATACATTTGCTGAACTGGGATAAGTTGATGATGACTTTATATCACCAAATTTTTTTTTTTTTTTAAATATTTGATATTCGTACATATCATCCTGAAGAGGGATTCATTGGGTTCGAAACATGTAGATATATTTATTAAATAGTGGTTTGACCAAAATATTTGACATTATATATTATTATATATACTGCGTATATATATATATTTGACCAAATATTATATTATTTTATTAAACGATTAATTTCCAGCAACATGTTATGAAAAGAAGTTTGCTAAAGGCAGGCAAACTGGAGTTATTCTCCGGAATGAAGGATCGCTTCGTTTAACCTTCTAGCATATTTACAATATTGACCTAATATACTGATTTTTTTACAAAAACGCTCGTAGAAACTTATTCAATATTATCATTACAATAAAGTTTGTAAAAAATATAACAATATCTGTTAACAGGCGTTTTTACTTACTTACCAATGGTGAAAGTTCATCAAGTAATTGTTGTAAGTAAGTGTAAGTAAAAAGTCAATATCTACATATAATAACCTACGGTGTTTATAAGTTAAACAAAATATTTATCTTATTAATTGTTATTGTGTTTAATTACTGAAAAACAAAAAATATATATATTTATTTGTATTTTTATTGTGTTCGAGATTATTTTTCAACTTTCATTTTAATTAAAAGTTTTGCATAATAACTATGGGTACGTTTAGTAATAATAATAATAATAATATACGTTGTTAATAATAACTGTATACAATTAATTAATAACAATTAATAATAAATATATGTATTTAATATAAACTAAATGGAATTAATAAAAACTATACGTAATTCATAGTAAATATACATGTTATTAAAAATAACCACGTATAATTAATAATTATGTATAATTAATAACGACAGTATAAATAATAAAAAAACAGAATAAATAATAATAACTAGGCAAAGACAAGACTTCAGCGTAAAAGATCATGCTTAGCAGAAGATTTCACCTTTGCAGTACAGCTGTGAAAAGGGCTCTCTCCCTTGCCTTCTGAGCATGGTAGTACCTACACGTGCGAACTCTTTTAACCTCGCCACATACCTGAATTACATTATTGTTTTTATTATTATTATTTTCATTTTTTTGTATTTTTATTATTACTATTATTATTTTTTTATTATTATATAAATCATTATAACTATATATAATTAATAATAACTAATAATTACTATATATAATTAAGTAATAAATAATAACTACCTAGCAGAACTTAGAAGTAAATAATAATAGTTATATTTAAATTATGCGAGTATTTTAGTTTTTTATTTTTTATTATTGCAACAGCTGTTTCGGCGTTCAGGGCAGTACAATAATGGCTTTGAACGCCGAAACACCTGTCCAAAGAATAATTAAACTAAAATACTTGCAGCATTCAATAATAAAGTTATTAAATAATTGTATATTATAATAAAACAAATTCAAAACTTTTTTCCACTTGACCGTAACCGGGTTTCAGCTCGTTAGAGCCATCTTCAGACTGGTACAAATTATTCTTAATCTATGGTTTTTATACACAACATATGGGGGAGGGGAAGAGGGGTGGGCTACAAGGGTTTAACTCAATTATCTTAATTACATTTGTTATTAGGTTTAGGCTTGTAGCCCACCCATCTTCCCCTCCCCCATATGTTGTGTATAAAAACCATAGATTTAGAATAATTTGTACCAGTCTGAAGATGGCTCTAACGAGCTGAAACCCAGTTACGGTCAAATAAAAATTAAAGTGGAAAAAAGTTTTAAATTTGTTTTATTATAATATACTATAATGGAATTCCACCATGTATTAACAGTTAAAAATAGAAATATTATTAAATAATTAATGTTTTAAATAACCTGCTTACTTCTTTATTTTACATAATGTAAAACAGATTTTAGGAAAATAGAAACAATAAAAATGCAACACAAACTCCACTCAAACGACTAAAATCTAGGTTAAGGGACGCTGCCATAGAGTGAAAGACAGTGCTACAGGAGAATTTATTTCAAGATGGTAGATAAAGATACTGCGTGTTCGCAAATGTAAGTAGGAACACGGTAACTTCAAGGTGGGATCTGTTTTTTACTTACGGAAACGGAGATACTGCGTTTTTACTTACAAACGACGAAGAAATATATCATCTATTTTAAATACTAAAAACGAATAATATTAAATTTTGTCCTATGTAAAACATAAGAAATTCGATACTTAATAATTTCCGATATTTTTTTAAAATTTGGTAATTACTGTATTTTTCCTTTTCAAGGTAGTATATGTATACTCGTACATATTCGTACAGAAAAAAAATTTAAGAGTGCCAACTTATGATTATTTTTTATCCAGGAGTGCTTAAATCAAAACTGTTATAAAAACAAAATGACTCTGAATATTGGTTTGTGCATTCGAGAATATGAAACACCACATATATTCGCAATGTAGACGCAATCTGATTTATTTTGTATCCATATATATATATATATATATATATTTAAAGTTTTTACTTCACCTTTTTGATCATTGGCATTGAGGTAACGTTTAGTTAAAGAATATGGTAATTAGGAATTGACAAATATTTGTGATTATCATATTTTACTTGCAGTACTCGAAATAATTTCTGTCCGTTTTGTCTAATTTATTCAAGAAATAATTATAAGTAAATATCACTGAACGGTATTGTTATTTGTTAAATATATGGGTATTTCATTTGGACTCATAACAGGACCAAAAACACGAGGGACGGGGTGTTTTTGAATATAAACAGTTCTGCCAAAACTACGCACTTAAGAAGGTAACTTGTCGTAATAAATATTTAAGGGTGTATAAACATTTTCAGATTATTCTGTAGTATTATGGTTGTTCGTCGCCACGGGTATATTATAATAAAATAATACCTCATAAAAGGTAATGGGAATGGATTATTTGTCGTAAACAAAAAAGTTTTAGTAGCGGTGTTATTATTCCAGGACTGGAAAGAGAACGACTGATAAAAAGAAGTTTATGTGGTATTATAATAACACATTTGCAATAATTTGTACTTATTTTGAAACTTCTTGATGTTTACGTGCATGTTGAATAGGTCTTTTCTTCTGGAAACATCGACGAATCTTTATTTTTCTCTTAGAAAGGTAAAGAGGCCAAAGTTTAATCTACCTAAGGTAGCCCGGGGCATAACGGGCACCTTAAGGGTTGTCATGAATAAAATCTCAAGAAAAGTCGTCTAAATACAAACAACCTTAATCGTAAGAGCATTTATTTGTTTAATTTATTGGAATAACTTATTCACTGAAGAAGATAATATTAACAAATCTCAAATGAAACATGAAACAATAAAAAGGAAAAATCAGTCGCATCGGGAAGAACTTTGCAATCACACAAAAAGATAGCCGTCAATAAAATGGGAATTAATTGAGGATAATATTGGTAAGTCTTGTATTTGAAGCATGATATCGATAAAAATAGAGCGTTGTCCCGAGCAAGACAGAGGTCCTGGGTTCGATTCCCAGATGCGACTGATACCTTTTTATGTTCGATGTTTTTTTCTGTTTCATGCTCATTTGAGAATTGTTAATATTATCTTCTTCGATAATTTATCAGTTAATGATTACACTCACTTAAGAATAGTACGAGAATAAAAGTTTTAAAAAAGCTTCCTTCTGCCCATTCCGCCACTACGTTGGGGCACAGTGGGTATTGGCGGTTTAAAACGGACATGTACATAAAAATTAAGTTCAGAATGAACAATATGAGAAGATTCCTTGTCACTATCGTCTTATCCAGTGCAATGAGCGCTTTTTACACGAATTCGAATAGCTACTCGTACCCTGTAACTTTGGAGAAATTAACAACCAAATATGCGATTAAATAGTATCAAAATACCAAAAAATACGTTTCGTAAATTTATACCTCACAAATATGTGCTGGCATTAACACAATTGATCTGCGCGGATGCTGGTAGGGTATTGAACGCCGGGGAATGTATCCAAATATGGCAGAATACGCAAAGCCGAAAACGCGGGAAGCCCTTTGTGCCCGGCTGCCCGTTATGCCTCGGGCTCCTCTGCTGATCAAATCAAATATCAATCAAAATTGCAAACAATCAAATTTCTGACAGTTTTTCTAAACCAATCAAACCGATATATGACTGGTTAGTAGTTGAGTTGAGAAAGGCGTATGGTTCGTACCCAGTCGTCGTGGGTTCAATTCCTCTCCTAGCGAAGTCCTCCATCAGTGCACAAACTACATTTTTCATCTAAATTAATAATAGTAGGAGAAATTCAAATATCGTTAAGTTATTTGTTACCCGGGATCGCTTGTCTTTCGATTTTTTTTAAGAATAAAAGAATTTCAAAGTTAAAACAATTTTGATAACCCCATAAACCATTTTTATCTGTGATGCTATGTGTAATACCATATTTGCATAGATGTACCCAGTATTCAATTTGAATTGTTCATATAGTCACCGATAGATGTCACTAATAAATATGTTCACCCTCCCGATGCTATAAAAAGAGGTACGAGCTCACGTTTCCTACTTAAATTCACACGTTTAAATTATAAGGAGTATTGACGTCTTAATTGATAAACACAAAATGCTCATTGTGAATATGGAGTTTTATTGAGATCGTGCTCATAACAGCAAGCAACACTGAAATTCCTTCTTGTGGAACCATAATATTTTGTTTTCATTTTTGTAAACGAACGACGACTACCCTATCACGTTCCCACCACAGAACTGTTCACGTAAAGTATTTTTTGAACACGCAAATATTTTGATGCGATCTCGACAATGTATTTCGACTACTTAGGAGTAGCAATGAATTACAAAGAGCATCAGTATGTTTATCCAAAGCATCTATCGAGAAAAGAGGCACCCAAATCCCCAATTTTAGGAGGGGAGTAGAGTAGTCTGTGGTGAAGTTAAAATACATTTTTTGTTTATCTTGTGCACAGCTGCGAGACGGTTGTTGTCAGAAGCTGTCAAGTTTTTCCAACAGTGTAAAACAGTATGACTGACATTTAAATAAAAATGGTAATGGGATGAGCTGATAATATTTTATGTAGGGTACAAACGAAGATGAAAATAATAAATAGTAATAGCGTGGGAACAGTGGCGTGCATTTATCTATGACTAAAGTTAGGTAGTGCGTAGCTCTTCATTGAATATCTTATCAATATTACTCAATAATGTTATCTTTCTTTTAGTATGCACTCAATTTTAAATGCATTTATTTTCCTCATAGCACCAACCAGTACCTATCGAACACATATATATGTTTATTCTAAAATATTTGTTTTTCTCATGTCTTCATAAATACTTAACTATTATCTTTACTCAAATTTTCTATAGATAATGAAAAGAAAATCAATAAAGAGTTGGTCAAACTTCCGTATATAGGCGAGATTTCAAATAATATAGCAATATTAGTTAATAATAAAAAGTGTAATAAAACATTTTGTAACGTAAACTCATTGGGAAAAATTATCATTAATAATAAAGATATAAGGGAAAAATTTTGCAATTCTGGAATATATGACGGTCTCCATGGTCGAGGGGTAAGGCTCTCGACTACGAATCCGAAGGTCGCGGGTTCAAATCCCGGCGTGCGCAAGTAAATTTTATTTAATTAATATGTGTGGTTTCACAATTAATTAATTTAAAAATAATATATAGTATATTTGCGCACG
>JAHDVE020011705.1:0-99247 GCA_022606495.2 Halesus radiatus
TAAAATTTATATGATTCCGTTTAACAAAAGACACCCTAATATAGTTCAGATGTACGAGTATACCCGAAATTTTGCACTGTGCGGCGTTGGGGTATGTAGCTGAAAACGATATATAACTTATGAAGGTATTAAGGTAATACGCGCGGCCTCCGTGGTATCATAAGTCCGTGCTATGCTATGTGGTGTCATAAATAAACGTGTTAAACGTATCACAGAGTTCACGACTTTTTGTTTGAGGATCTAAATCCGCAGAACATTGGTAGAATATAGAATTAATTACTTTTCCTAACAAATGACATTTCTCCGGTCGAAATAAATGTTACAGAGGTGGCAGTTTTATCTACATCTACATTTATTTATAATCTACCAATGCTCATCATGACAGCTGGAAAGACATTTTCGTAAGGCACATCAAGCACAATAAACGTCACACACCCACACATCAATAACTATTGACTGTGTGCAAAGACAGACACTATGATTGAAAGATACCCCCCATCTTAACGGGACGGAGGGGGGTTCAATCTTTAGAACACTGAATTCAAGTGGGAAATACAATATATGTGTGATCTATCTACATTTAAATGAAAGGTGCATTGAAAAACTAGTGTCATTGATCCCTTTGGAAACGGTTCACAGCGAGGAGACACGCCAAACGCATGAAAATTAGTGGTTTTTACGAGTCGTTCTTTATTCAATAGCTCGGCCAGGGAATGACTTAAAGGCAGGTAGCGAATTTAATAATTCAAAAATAGCAAAAGTAAATAGTAAATAAAAATTCCCAACAAAATGACTAAAAGGCTTTTATATTTCATTCCCGGTACAAAATTAACAGACTCTTCACGAATTATCCCTATGGATAGCCTTCTGTGTGGAGTTATTGTAAAAAAATTATACATAAAAAGGAGGCGGATGTCCTCAGATCATTTTGTGGTGATCTTAATCCTATTAAAACCTATTATAAACTCTGTTAAGAAGCTAGTGAATTTTTGATTGCGTAAATTTCAGCAGCCGGATGAAGTCAACTCATCTCCGCACCGACAGGCATTCTGTCGACCTTCTTCCCATCCCCAATATCCCTTCTGTGGTGGATCCCCTACAGTCCCAGCCAGTTCCCATATAATCCTCATCATACTCTGTGAGTTATTTTGATTTATAATCTTTAATTGGTTTCGTTTTCAATATCTCGTACTTAGTGCTCATAATGTTTTATGTAAGAATCGACGGCCATCAAAAAAAATAAGAAAATCACCAAAGAGTATAATAGATAATTTCGAATTGGTAATTTGAAACTGTTTTATTTTATTCCATATAAGTAGGAAAAAACCATCGCTTTCAAATGATGTTTTTTTAAATACAGAAGACTAAATTGCGTTCAAGAAACGCCTAAATTCGACGCCAAATTCAATAAGAACGTATCAATCATTGTTTTTTCGTGTACAGCATAAAATAAATGTGTAGCTAGACGATTGGAATACATACATACATATTATAGGTATGTTTGTGTTGAAATGTGTATTTATTTGGGACAGCTATAATTTTGTAACATCAAACTTTAGAAACAATCTTTCACCACCCAGACTGACAACGCGTGCATGTTAAATTAAGAAAAAATAAACAAAATATCCATCTCAATACGTTCTGTACATTTTACGCATTTTGTAGAATCTTAAATATCTTGTTTACAGAAATGGAAACCACCAAAATATAATACATTTTCACAGCATTCGTAATTAATTTTGAAAAGGAACAAAATTCATATAACCCTTAAAGCTATTTTACTCGGAAACGATGCTTAATCCCCCTGTTTCTGGGCGCCGGGAATCTAATTGAGTTAACCTTAAAATTCAATTAAAAACGTACATTTAAAGTGTATTGCATAACATATATTATTTACATTTTTTTAAGTTCTTTCAACTTCAAATCTCCATGGATGGCCTGGAAATTTCAGACAGAAAAGCTGTGAAAATTTTTCATGAAGCAAAAGCTCTTTGTATGAGAACTTACTGCCTCAGAAACAAATAATACATATTGAAATAATATCTGTCTTACTGATACGATAAGAAAAATATAAATTTGATTGGAAATGTGAAAGGAAAAGCCGCATTACATCTGAAATATTGAAACTGAAATCAAATGAATATGAACCGAGGTCCTCCTCATACTCCATCAGCGTTTTCCTAATATCCCCGTTTCTCACTTGGTCACATTTCGCCTATCCGGATATCCATCAAAATGACCGATTCACCGCAGGGTTCCACACAAACCTACTCCTTTATATTTTCCCAACTAAACTAATAATATCCTTAGCATTGATATATGAATCATTAGGTATCATGTTCAGTAATTTATAAGTTACCCCATTGTACTTACGACAGAGATTGAATGTTGAATTTTGTATACTAAATGATTGGCTATACATATTTGCTTTTAGTTAAACTACTTGGAATATAATATAATACGGTTATTAGCTACTTCGGGTGAAAGCTTTTGGTATATGGTCCCGGTCTAATGGGATGAAAATTAAACAGCAACAAAGTAAATTTGACATGTTAAAATACGCTAAAATATTCATTGAAAAAGAAAAATAAACGTAAAAACATTCAACTTCACACCCTTTTGCCAAAAATAATCACAATTATTAGTTGTTAACGGAATACATATTTTTATGTTATTGCATGAACTAATAATAATGTTCAATATTTGCTTTTAAGGGAGAACTTTTCAGATTGTATTTTACTTTCGTAAAAAGTCTGCAAAACTCAATAAATAACGATAAATAGGTAGTATAAAAAATTCCTACCGGGGCAAACGATTGTTATGCGTATTTCCGGTGAAAAAAAGCGGGAAAGAGAGATTCCTACTAACCATTTATCACGAGTGCCTTCAGAGAGCGGAATTGCAATTCTTTAGTTCAGGCGATCGACAATATTTCAATCCACACGACACAATGATTTTGGTCGCAAATAACAAAATAAGAGCAATTTTTTTCACTTGATTTAAAAATTAAAATGAGAGGTGACGGATGGATCCATGTTAAATCAATACACGTATGAATCGGCACACTTTTAAAAGTGGTATAAAGTCATTAAAGATACGAAAAAACTAACCCGAGAACCTACTATAATGATACAAATCTAAAAATAAAAAGGAGATATGAATATATGTAGTTACAGTTTTCGTGATTTATTGAATCAAATTAAAAAAAAAATCATTTCACATTATGACCATTATTCTAAAAAAGAACATATTATTATTTTTAATCAATTAAGTATTATTATTAACTAAAGACAGGAAAGCAGTATAAATATAGGTACCATTAAAAACAAAACAATAACTTTTTTTGCGCGTATTTGGATTCAGTGTGTAGTATTCAGATGATATTTTAAATAAATCGGAGGTCTATAAATTAATTTGTAATGATTGTAACTTTTATAGGAGACTTCAAGAAATTTTAATAAAAGAGTTAAGGAGCACCTAAAGTGTATAGAGTAATAATAATTATTCTGAATTTGCCAACGACATTTTGGAAACAAATCATTCTTTTGACATAAATAAAGGTTTTAAAATTTTACATACAAATACAACTGGTTTACAATTAGATAAATTAGAAAAGGTGTTAATAATCAATTAAATACTATTAATAATCTTTTTTTTTAAATAGTTATCCCTTAATTTTATTTTCACATTAATAAATATATTTATAATGTTATGTGCTTAAATTTTAATAACTAAAATTATTTCTTTTTAAAATTTCTAATACAATTTTTTATTTATTTTATATTTCATGATATATTTTTTTATTTTTCAATTACTTTTAACATTTTTAAGAACTGCTTTCATCAGTTATTTTTAATTTTTGTTTGTGTTTTTAATTTGTTCTATTTTCTTATAATTTGTCATTATTTTTAGTAGGTATATTGTTTATCCTGACGAGGGGAGCTTCGCTTCTGAAAGATGTAAATATTTACATATTAAATACTGTGGTTTTAAACAAAGTAATTGTAATTAATTTAATAAACATGACCTCAGAAAGTGATTGAACATCTTTTAAAGAATATATTTATTACAAATCGACTAAATATGCCTATTATTATATTATGGGAAACTAAAAATTATTCTAGGTACACGGGGAAAGTGGAATGAAAGTAATGCACAAAAAAGATTATTATTTTTTTATGTTCAAAATTAAAAATCAGCTTTTATAATAATGATTATTATTTCAGGGCATTTCCCGAAATATCAACAGTTAAGGAATTATGTGAAATTCTATCATACAACTCATTGTAAACAAAAAAAAAACACACTTTTTTGTACATTTATTTTAGTTCACTTTCCCCTTGTACCTAGAATAATTCTTAGGTTCCCATAATATCATAATAGGTATATTTAATGAATTTGTAATACTTACATACTGTTTTATAAATATATGAATAGATAAGTATCTAGATAGACTTCCGTGTTTTATATATGGAGTTTTTATTTTCAGTGTCGATAAATCGACGTTTATTGAAAGAAAGTTATACAGTTTCATACAATGTGGCATGTTTAAATATAAATACAATATATGTTATATAATTATATTATTGTATGGTTTACATTACCTACCTCACTAGGATTATACCTAGGACTATATCCTCTACGGTACAGATATATATCGACATTACTTGTGGTAATATAAATTGTAGTTTTATTATCACCAGTATCGTGCATCGCTCTATTACCAAAGGTAGGCTGTGTGAGTTTGGGTATGAATTGTGCAGTGAATATTTGAAAATGACCATTATATTATTATTTTCCTGTCATGTCCATGTCATGGTCAACTGAATAAATTAGCGTTCCAAATTTATGTAAAGAAAAAATACGCTTTGATCAGAAATTTGTCACCTTTGAAAATTTTTCTATAATGTCTTCTTAAGGTTCGTTTTTCTTATGGTAAGCACAAACTGGAAATAATCGGTTAAAGTATTGCAAAGTCGTTGAGCAACACTTGAGGAAATGTTGAAATAAATATGTTATTTTAGTATAAATTGTTTACGGTAATTAAATCAGGTAAAACCAATTTTATAATTAACATTAATTATTTACTTATTATTATTTAATTTTTATTATTTATTTATTATTATTTACTTATTAATATTGACTTATTTTTGTTCGTGTATTATTATTTACTGATTATTATTTACTTATTATTATTTACCTATTATTATTAACTCACTACTTCTTGTTAAGAAAAATATGGTCACACTATGTTTGTGGCTAATTGGAACACAGATACTTTATGATAGTTATTTGGGTTACAATGAAATTATTATTGCTGCAATCTATAAATTTACGACCCCAACTTACTGTAGATTTTATAGTTGTTTATAGTCTGAATAACTTTGATGTTATTTAAAAAAAAATTATAATAATACATTGTTTCACAAAAATTGTGAAGCCGCTCATCTCAACACAGGACTGTCCTAGTGAGATGAGTGGCTAATGTTTTTTTTTTGTTTTTTAAATTTAAGAATAAATAAATTAATAATATTGGTTTATGTTCAGTGCGTTTAATGTGGGACTGAATATTCATTATAATCCATAGAATAAAGAATACACACTAGAAGTGCCTTCGACGTACATTTAAATGGAATCCCGTGATCCTTTGACTTAGTACCTTTTGGTTCAAGTTCTGAGAGCCAATGAAAATACTGCGCTGTCTCTCTTACACTGCCTGCATTGTATATATTTTATTTTATTTATTTATTTTTATGATTTAACTTAAAATAGAACACTGGTACATTGGTTACATGTATTCCATATTTAATATCTACAAACAAACATTTTTACAAATTTAAGTCACAGTATGCAATTAAAAATTACAAATAAAAATTGCACTTTACGTATTTCATCACTTTCTTTTTAAATTTCAAAACATTTTCCTCTTCTTTTAAATTGGCCATAATAATATTGCCATTCCATTTGAACTAAATTTATTTATTGAAGCCTAGAAGGCTTTTACATGTTGACGCATTTATCACATTATTAATACAAAGGAGTATAATAATATAGTATATAAAATAATAATTATAGTGTAAAAGAAGTAAGTAGGTATAACATAAGAATTTGTAAGGTCATTTGTTACAGCGTAATGAATAACAATTTTGCCTATAAATAAAAATTTAAAGTTTTAAATGAAATGATGGTGAAATAATTTTTTGTGTTAGAAATTTAAGTCCTGAATGGCCAGACGTTTGGATCGCGGAACCCGCCCACATCGCATTTATTGTGTTCTACTTTATTCTTTATTCTATGTTATAATTATTAATTAATTCAGTAGATAGATATAATAGAACCAATAACCAATAAAAAAAAATTCAATAATAAATTGGTATTACTAAATAATCTATACAAGCTTTAAATGCACATAGCTATACGATAAATTAATATTCTGTCAGAGAAATGCTTGTTCGTTTTCCATTTAATATTTATTGACAAAATTTTTTTTTTTTAATTTGATTTAAGTTCAACAGTTTGTATATTTTATGTTATCTACCCATATAAATTCTAGTTTTGTTTCGTTTGTAATAATTTGGAGCCTGTCACAGAGGTGTGGTTTGACATTTTCAGGCCAACTCACTGAAAAATAGTGTATGTTAATAAATAACTGTAACGAAAAATAGTATTTTTTTATTCGACTTTTAAAATGAACATCAAATCTAAATTTCATATATTTTTCTTCCACAATTTGCATGTTGCCTGTTATTTGCTGATGATGCGGTGCTAATTTCTAATAGTAAGGAAGATCTACAGTCTCTCGTATCAAGCATGAATGATGTATGTAACTATGCAGAAGGGGTAAATTATGAATGTAAAAAAGTCCAAAGGCATGGTGTTTGAGAGAGAGTAAGATAACAGTGTGAAATATAGTTGTGAATGATGAATACTAGGAGCAAGTGGCTGAGTTTGTGTATTTGGGAAGTATGTTTACGAGAGGTGGAAAGATTGATAAGGATATTGAAAGAAGTGTAATTACTGGAGGACTAAAGGTGACATTAACCAAAAAAATGATTACAGAAGCGAAGCCAGCAATCCACAATGAAGTGCTGATACCAACCCAGATGTATGGCAGTGAGGCATGGATACTGGCAGAGGAAGGATGAAAGTAGACTGAATGCTGTCGAAATGAGATCTCTGAGGCGTATGTATGGTAAAACTTTGAATGACCGTGTTAAAAATGTGGAGATCCGGAAAATTCTTGCAAGGCTGATGGATAAGATTAAGAAAGGGACGCTTAGATGGTTTGCACATGCTGAGCGGAAGAAGTTTAAAGAGATTATGTGACGTGGAAGTGAATGGTAGAAGTCGAGGAAGCCCGAGGAAGACATGACACGATCAAGTTAATCAAATACTTCAGTCGGGTCATGTCAAAGGTCAGAATAATGGTTTTCTCACAATTTACTATAGACAATATGGACATGACAGGGGGGTGAACTCGATGAAAATCGGTTCAGGGTAATTGAATGATACAATATATATGGCGGGCCTTCCCTTTCGTGTAATTACAAATGGAGTTTTGGATCATCTGCACATCCGAGTGTACAGAAGTAAGAGAGGATGGAAAGCCTTACATCGCTGATTTACGTCAACACAGCCCTGAAAGTCTACCTCTTTCACACCCATGAATCTTCAGACACGAATACTATGCAAATTGTAGAATTAATTTACAGGATGAATATTTATTTGAGAGACCTTAAAAAAGGACAAAGATAAATTTAGAGAAAACACGCCAACAAATTGGACAAACCACAACCGCTCGGCCGTTTATTTTAACAAACAAGCGGAGATTTATTGACTGGTATTACAGAAGGGTTTGTCTTCGTGAAAGTAGATAGTTAAATAATGTACAAGAGATTTCGGCGGGTGTTTCTGTCACATTAAGCACACATTCTTCACGGGATTATCGGCGAAATGGTGATTTATTTTTGTCAGCTTCAACCTGGACAAAAATATGCCACGCAAATAAAACCACGCCAATGTTGACGGTCGCAGTGTCCGGATGTCTCTGATCTTTGACTGACTTCTATAGATATACGATATACGCATACCGCTGATAGCTTAGTTGTACCCTCTCCCTCTTTCAAACAATACAAACAGAAAGAAAGGTAACAATGGAGTTGTCAGGGGCAAGACGTTTTTGTTGTGGAACATTCAGGGGCGCTTTGAAAATGAAAAAACTTTTAATTAATAATAGTTATTGAAAATATATATATATATAAATACATATCGTCGCCCACAATTCAAACAGGCGTATCTCATATTTAGCAACATTACAGGAGAGCCAAAAAGGGTTCTTTTTTGTTACCGATTAATATAGTATATTATAAGCCTTTTTTTATCCCATTAGCGAAACATGTAATAAAATGTATAAGAATCCATTAAAAAAACAGTTCCTGGAAATTTGCTAAATAGTGAGATACACCTGTTTGTGTTGTGGGCGACGATATTACTGTTTTCTACTGGTTTGTTTTGGTTTTGGTGTTTTTAATCATATTATCTTCATCTATCAATCATCTTATCCATTGTTACGCACTCCGTACCACTCAAATTATAAAGAATAATAAATTGTTGAAGCTAATAACTCCCGTCCTTTGTAATGTAACATTCCGAACCTTTGAATACCATCAAAACCTTTCAAAAGGTTATCATTAGAAACAGTACATTTGTGCGAGCGAGTAGACAGACGCTTGGTATAGTTCAAAAACAGCAATCACTTCTAATTCATTACCGTGGGGAACACAAAACGTCCTTCAGCTCCCCCTTTCCGAACATTGCGTTAATAGTAATCAACCTGATTAGCGCTGATTCCAATGTACAAGCGTGCGTTCATCAACGTGTTATCGGCTAACAAGCAATATGGAATAGGGCAACTGTAGTTGTAGTTATATCTATTAAAAATAATAGACATTCCTTCGTAGGTTAATAATGGGCGATGTCAAAGTAACCGGCAAGGTTTACGTTCAATAGAATCAACATACTCGTTTAACTCCAAGATATGATGTCATACGTTTGCCTACCTGAAAAACCGATTTTGAATGTCTGTAAATATTTATAGTGTCCACAGAATAACACCTCAAAAGCATGTGATGTGTGCTTAATATTTGAATGGCTTTAACAATTTCTCAAATATTTGCTTAATACGCTCATCGATTGAAATATTCATTGATTGTGACTTCATTATTGATATGAAACGGGCTTTGTTTAAGGCTGCTAATTATTTTCACTTTGAAAAGGTTAATCAAATTGGGAGCAAACACAGACACAAACACAAAATGCTACTTGTATTATCCATTATGTAATACAGATTAACTGTGATTATGAAAATAATGCTTTTGGACAATGAAAACAATACCGGGAAAAAAAACTTTTGCGGAAAGGTTTGTTATCCCAAATATACCCGATTCAATAACCAAAAATTACCAAGAAAATTGTTTGTTATTTAAAATTTCATAATGAGGTATGATTTAAAATATTTTATGAACATTTTGGCAACAATACGAAGACAAACAGAAGTCAACAATTTAATACGCAGATTTACATAATAACGTTCCGGCCGGAAACGCACTAAGTTATCGATTGGTTGATAAAACATATATTTTTCTCGGTGTAATTCTCATGGGATGTTGGTAAAAAATGAAGATACCAACAGGCTTGTTTATGTGCTTACAAAATAAATAAAACTTGCGGCTATAGAAAATCAGAGGGTTCGAAAAACTAGTAACGTATACCTTGGGTTAGCGAAAAAAGGTTTATGATTTGCTGTGAAATTTAATATGTAGGTAGATACGTGACCCAACTGCAGGATAATGCGGGGGAAAACTTTAAGGAAAACATAGATAGCGAAGAAAAGTTTCGTAAATAAGGCATTTTATATCGAAAGGCAAGGTTTACATTTTAATTTATACATCATAAATAAACGAATTCTAAATCTAACGCTGGACAATGACAACTAAAAATCTGCATTTCAAGTTATTTTTTTAAAAATTCTATTTAGTTATTGCACTAGAAAGCTCTGTTAAAATGTCCCTAAACATCATTTTGCAGGTTGGTAACTCAAGCAATAATACAAATGATTTATCTGCAAATTATATAGCGGTAGTTAGGAAAATATTAAAGGTTTCAAAAGACAAAAATCCTCAAATTATAATCTTTAAATTCTATGAAAAATAGATCCAAAATGTCTGAAAATAGGTGCAGTTTGAAAAGCAGTGAAAACAATTTTAAACGTTTTATCTAATATTTTAGTACGTATTTCATACAGAATGTAAAAGATTACAGTTTGAGGCTTATTATCTTTTAAAGCATTTTACATTTTCCTAATTACAAAATTTACAGATAAATCGTTCGTAGCATTTCTCGAGTTAGCAACACGCAAAGTGTGTATTTTTGGTTGCTGACACTGCTGACCGTTAAATGCGGTCTATGATTGAATAATTCTATTAAGTCGGCTTATAAAATCATAATATTCGTGCTTGCGCCAAGTTGATAGACGTAAAAGTCTTCATAAACCCTACAAAGTAATCCGCGCTCAATTCCAGTTTACGACGCTGTCAACAAAATGGCTTTGTATCGGTTAAGGTCGGGCCATATGTTATGATAAAATGCGAGTCCAAAAATAGAGCAACGCGCGCGTTATAAATATTGTCCCCAAATAAAATCACAGGAAGCCGGCGTTAGTAATTGGCTGGAAGTCGTCCTATCTCTTGTCTCCCGTCTGATGTCAAAACCAGAAAGATGAAAGTGTAGCAGGCTGGGATCGATAGAGCATGACTCAAACAAGAATAAATATTTAATATTATTGGCCGGATACGGATACGGAACCGACGTGCGCTTTTGTTTTGAATCTATTTATAGTGGCGTTCATTCGAACGAGAAGAATGCTTGCACGAAAGTTTTATAGTACACATATAACAAAATATGAGGGTAAAAGATGAACGAAACAAAAACACGTATAGGCTACGTAGGTGGTATGTCTTTGTTTGAGTTATGCACATCCTTAAAGACCTAATATCCGTACTCTGCCAACAGTCTTCTGTCTTTAACGGCATCACTTTAAAGAACATTGCGAGGCTTTAGTTTAGTAAAACCGGCGATCATTAACATTTCAGTGAAGCTATTTTGTAGAATCCCACCAACAGTCAATTGGACGTAGTTATGCAGAAATCATCCAACTCTAAAAAAAAGGCTAAGGGCGTTTTAAAATTTGAAAATACAAAAGCATATTACGGCATTTGTGAAGTGAATATCAGTAATTTTTTTTATGAGAGTTATTATAAATAACTAATTTTTCATTATGAATTTATAAAAAAACTTTTTTTTTAATTTTCTGCGTTATCGTACATTTTACTGTTTGATTGCTTTCTACAAAATGTTTAAATATCAAATAGACAGTAGTAATTTGTTCTATGTGGGTTGGATGTCTTCCACAAAAGGGTGGGCGAGACATATTCAAATCACACTGTTGGTTCCATGTGGGTTGGATTTCTTCTATGAAATGGTATGCGAGATTAATACGTATATTTTAATTAAACGTTTTTGAAAACCAACCATGACGACACTTTGAAATGTTGGTGTGCATATGCATAAAAATCAAGATAATAGAGAAAAAAAACATGCTTTAAGTGACCATAAACTAAATAATACAAAACTTTCAAGAGGTTTAGACGTTTTCTATGAATCATTATATTGATACTTTTAAAACATACATTAGGACGAAAAAACGTTCAACCCACGCGAATATTTTAAGAATAAACAAAAATTGCGTAAAATTAAACACATTAAAAACACAAAATACGTTCACTCTACATGGATGATTTCTAAGAAGTATACTGACGCAATTACACTTAATTACTGAAAATTCTAGCAATGTTATAGTTAGTTAGTATTTTGTAAGCTAGAAGGAGCAGAACACTTTGAAATCACATTGATGTTTTTTACTTCAATTTAAGTTCGATAACTGCAATATGGTATAATATAAAATTGGATTAACAAAAATCTATTGCATTTGGAGCTTGGATGTTTTTAGCATATAAAAATCTCAAATTTATATGTAGGAAAATACGAAAAAGTTGATTTTGGAAAATTGCGGGTTGGATGCTTTCTGCATAACTACGCACAATTAATCATTGCAAAAAAATTATAAAACATTGGGAGACGAGTAAAATGAACTGTAGAGGTTTATACACTCCTACTAGTAATATTTACCAAGCAATCTAAATTTAATTTTAAAAGGTAGGTTGTGTTGGCAATAACAGCAGTTCAATCCGAAATTGCAATTGCTAATTTATTAATCGAGTAGTCTCATTATGTTTGGGAAAATATTTATTGCTTTTCAAATTCGATCTGATTGAAGCGTCAAACAACGTATTAATGTTTTCACACGCAAGGCGCGAAATTATATATTATATTATATCGTCGACGTGGAAACCAAATTAGGAACAGAAAACCCGTTAAATTAACGTGAGTGATAAAATAAATACCTACACATATTGTGCAAGACGGATATACCCATCGGGTCCTGAGTTCTGACAATAAACAATGGTTATTGGTTATATAAAGTGGTACGGTTGAAATCAATAATACACGATGTATTGTGGAAAAAGTTGCATTAGTACATTAATTATCTCACTAATTAAATATTACGAACATATTAATTAGTTCCTATATTATGTTATTAAAAATATTTATAATGGGTTTTTGAAAAAGTTTGTAGAAATTCCTAATATCTCTATATATAAAAATGAATGTTTGTTTGTCAGTTCTCGATTTTCTTGAAAATGACTGGACCGGTTAAGCTGAAAATAGCACAGTTTGTTCTTATTAGTGCCGGGAAGGTTTAGAGAGTAGTTTGAATGATATCCAATATGTAAAACTATTGCTATAACGTTTTAAAATTAGTATGAAAAACATTGAACGTCCTACGAGGTGCATGGCTATGACGACATCTCGTCTGCCATAGCATCAGTATATTGTAAACTCATTGTCTTTGCATAAACCTAAATATTAGAGTCAGTGACCAGTGCATTAACTAGCTGTGTCCTGCCTGATGTTGTACGTGTGAGATCCAGAGCCCCTTGACATCACAGTTTTTACGCTGAAGGAACGTGACACCAGTCGCTGACCAACTTATGTAAGCAGTATGTTCAACCCTCCTTTCTGTGCTGTAGTTAACTGTGCCCTTTGAATAACAAGCCCAATTTGAGATTCACCAGAGAGAGATTATCGAGACTCAGAATAGGTTAGGTAATGCCCCCTTGTTTTGAACCCCGTATGTATTACCTGTAAATGTAAATGTTTTCCCTGTAAAATAACCCCTGTCTAGAAAGCACGCATTTTTTCATTGGTAGTTAAGTCCCCTTTCTGTTGAGTCCGATATGAGGCTGCGCCGATCTGCAACTTTGAGACAAGAGCTGTGATGCCCTAACCAACTGAGCTAACCTGGTGGAACCGTGAGATCAACCCTCGCGTCTGGCCTCGAGGTGAGTTAACCTGTCTCTGTAACATTACACTAGCACCCAGCGTGTCCTTCTTCCCCTTCTTACATACTCTACGTTCAATTATAGACGATGTATGAATGTGAATGAAGCAAGGAGTGTGTGACAAGACCGAGTGGTTTGGCGGTCCGTCCTCTCTGCCTTCCTCCTTAGTTAATTAATGTTCGATTTTCTCAAAACACACACAACATCCTCAAAGATGACTGAAAGATGAGGGAAATTATTTTCCTCAGGGGCTCCAGCGAGGAATTAATGTAAAAAATAAATTAAATAAAACAGTGATTTTTGCACAACATGATCGATATGGGTGACAGCTGTTTCGGCCTTTGTGGATAATGTGATATTGACTGTGATAATGTGTGTGTTAAATTATAAAGTATTTATAGGTTAAGAGTAAAGCTCACTTGGGGTGAAATATCAATAAATCGCACCACATAAATGTAATGTTATTGTTATTAGTATGAGAGGAGAATTGTAGTCTATATCCACCTAACGCTGAGTACTCACGCACAGCTTTGTTTGGTGTTTTTTTAACCTTCAAGCAAAAATAAATCCGCGTGCCTGGAGAGCATGTCCGCGGTGAAAAGGAACATGTCATTATTCTCGCAGCTAATTTTTAAGCGGTTCCATGATATAACAGAACATCATAAAACAGAACAAGGATAAAACAGAACAAGGATAAAACAGAACAAGGATAAAACAGAACAGTGATAAAATAGAGCAGTAAAGAAAAATAACACTGAAGTAAAAGAACCTAATCTAACCATGAAATTAACAGTATTTATATTTGTTTTGGTTTTGTATAGGAATTTATGTTTTAGATTATATCGAGTTACGACTCAAACTAAACGTTTTATTTTTCATTGTGCTGTTTTTCACTGTTCTTATTATATCATGTATGTTGCGGTTACCTTTTTAAACACATTATGAAGCCAGCGAAGGACTTTCCAGTGGCTGAATTTACTTTCATTTTTATTGGCAATTGTTGCTTTATTCATAACAATGTGCCATGTTTTTGTCTTTTATAGTAGCTTGGGGCTAAGTCTGATAGGATTGATCGACGATTTTTAAATGACTTAAATAATTTTATCACTTAGGTTTTTTGTACTTGCATTGTTGTATTATTAACAGATGGTCGAACTAGTTCTGAACAAAGTTCGACCTGACTTATAATAATAATATATTTACATAATTTAACTTTGCTCTTCAAAAAGATTCATTACCAAGTAGATAGATACTCGGGGAACTCAACCAAACAAATAATTGTATCTCCTGACGTTGTTTCGATTTGCATTTCTAGACCTTACTAATATTATTATGTTGGTTTAAGTGTTATTTTCCAGCTTTGTCGCCATTTAAGTGATATTTTACAAAAATGGTACTAAAAGTAGCTAAGTGTTGTTATTAATTTTTTTTACACAGTCTAATGTTTAAAACAGTAAAAATTTTGCATTTTTGCACATTAAATCGGAGGATTTGCAATTATTACAATAAAATATACTTTAAGTGAGGGAAAGCAAAAATTTTATACTCGTGCACACATCCTTAACAAGAAACTAATTCTATCAGCAAATAATAATGTTTCTTTGTTTATTAATACCTATTATAAATTATCCAGTAAATTAAAATTATTTAATAACATGCAAAACCACATAGTTTTAAATAATATCAAATGTTCTGTATAACTTATGACAAACCGAGGAAAAAAACTGATTCAAAGTTTGCTGTAATAAAGTTACGTTTTTTGCAGATATATTACCTTACGGAGAATACGGCATTATGCAGCATACGAAGAGTCTCGTATTACCTGGAAAATTGTTCCTTTACTAGGGCGTAGCGTGTTTGTTGAGTTGTTGAGTTTTTTAGACCCAAGATCAGGGGTCCCCCAAACGGTTGATCGCGAGAGGTTTCAAAGTCGATCGCGGTCATTTCGTCACTTATTCTATATTTATAGGAACTTTTTTTAAAGCCTCCTAATAATTATGATAATAAATTAATAGAATATTGATAACACGTGTTATAATCTCCCTATTTAACCGTTTCAGTACTAAAGGGATTAATTAATCCCAAGAATTTAAAAATTAACGCTGAACTCTCAAAATGCATTGTTAATGGGTTTTTATTAACCCAGCACTAAACAATGTTGGGTTTAAATGATCCCAGGTAGGAAAATCCGATTTTCATGAAAACTACAGAATTGTGGTCAATGTATGTTTTAAATAATATGTTATACTGTCCATTAAATGTCTTATCTATTTCATATTGCTTATAGAAAAAAGCAGTATTGAAACGGTTAACATATATACTCGTATGCGTGTATTAATACTTTTATAATTTTATTTAGCTCCAAACAAAACCTAAAAATTTGGTGACGTTCAATAATCGTATCAAATGAGAGTTCCCTGATTAAATTTTTTAAGGGTTTGCGGCCTGTTTTACAAAACACAAAAGGGTACCGCAACAAGCTTTAATCTGTCCCTAATGCTTTGACCTTGGACCAAGAAAAGGTATCGCCTATCGTTCGGTTACTGATTTATTAGATGAAAACCTCATGGCACGATCAAGTGAATCAAATACTTGAGTTGGGTCATGTCAAGATTCGGAAAAACATAAGAGTATGTATGAATGTAAATGAAACAAGGAGTGTGAATATGTTAGTATAATTATTTTTTTTGTTAATTCGTTCGTTATTTCCATATTTAGACACCTGCAAAGTTAAGTGTGACAAGCAATAGTGAGTAATCGATCGCTTGACTCCTAATAATTTGAAAGTCGATCTCTATGAGTATGAGCATGGGCACCACCGCTCTATATCTTTATTTATTTATATCTATATATTATATAGTACCATTTTACGTAATATGTTTTTTTATAAGTATAATAATGGTGCTTTATATGGTGTTTTATAATGTGGAATGTAAGGTAGGTTTAAATAGGTGATACTGTGAATGGAGTGTTATGTGTCGTGACCAGCTCACTAGGATAACCTGTGCTGAGGTGTTCACGTCTTTACCAGCGTTTTAATAGTTTTAATCGTTTTAATATTTCGAACGTTTTAAAAGCGTTTAATTTGAATAAATGCCACCACAGGCACCATGTCCATATATAAGGGTCCGAAGATCGAGACATTTTCCAGCTATAGAAACGTTAATTTTGTAACACTGCCATTCCAAACTCCGGTCAGTCTACCCGGAAAGTGTCACTCAGACTTTCCACTACACGAGAAAGGGAAGATATGCACATAACTCATTGAAGGTAAAATTGACTTTTATTAACACTGTAGTCGGCGGATATCCTCTACACCGTATAAATCACAATATTTATCTCCGGTTAAAACACCGATGACATCACTAGTCAACTAAATTATCTATAATTATAATTATCAGCATAATACGTTGATTAGAAATATTGTAATCGGCGGACTAGGCCTTGTCAAACATGCTTACATTTCTAACACGTGCAGTGATAAAGGCGTAGTAAAATTGTACGCAAACACCTTCTTTTACATCTGTATAAAAACTCCGTACACAAAATATCTCAATCAATAATTACTGTGATCATTCCGATAAACGCTTTGAAATGCCATACTATTTTCCAACGAAACGTTACGCGTACCATAAACATTTCTTAGATATTATTATTATTATGCCTTATTCACAGGGGAGTGAAATGTTCGGCGCCGAAACTTTCTGACGAGGGAGTTGGCGCCCGGGCATTCTCACAAAGCGCTAGGCGCGTTATTGGTACACGCGTGCTTTCACTTTGACACTTACAGTCAGAGGCGTGCAGTCCATAAATGCTGAAAAGCTATACCAACCCGAAAGAAAAAAAATGGGACAAATTTCTGATCAAAATATATTATTCCATAAATTTGTCACAGTCGTTTCACATTAATAAATTGATTCAATCTGACAAAATTGTACTATTAAGTTTCAAGTGAAATTATGGCAATGAACTGGACTTCCTCAATCTAGCTTTATTTTCCGGAATACATTGCGCATAGCTACGCCTCCGCAGATCGCTTTCACTAAAGGCTGTGAAAGACTGCACTACTAGTAATTTTTGAAAACATGTTTTGAAATTAGGGACATAGTGTTAACCTTCTACTAAAAGTTTTACCCTTTCTTAAAAAGCAGTTATTTTAGTTTCCAACACTAACGCTAGATTAAAGATTAACACGAAAGACGCCAATGTTATAATATTATATTCCTTTGTCTATCGTTTGATAGTGTTCCCTACTACTACCCAACACGCCGTAGGGTTTCAATTACTACATTGTCAAGTAAATAAAATATTTTAAATTCATTTTTAAAGAAATGTGACAAATTGAATAGAAAAAATCGATAAAAAAAAACTGTATACAGCCTACCTTTGGTCATTTAGCAATGTACGCCACTGCTTACATTAAAATATTGTATACATACGACACATAAGTTTTTATTATGGATTTTCGATCGGATGAAAAGTTGGAGTGGTAAGATGAAAAAAAAACGGTTAAAATTTAAATATAATTATTGAAAGCGTGAACCATTATGTATGAGTTAAAGTTAGCTGCGCACTCGGACTAACTAACAGTAAAGTTCTTATGGTCGGTATTTCAGTATACTCAGAAATGTTTCCAGTCGTAGATTGCCAGGGTTCCTACCAGAGAGCAACTTGACGATCGTAAATATTTCAAATCATACATAAAAAGCAATTGTAGCCCTTAGTAACCAGAGGGATATGGGCAAAAAAAAAACCCTCGACCAAAGTCTGGGTGTAACTCCGTGTACGCACTGTCAGATTCCATTTAAAATCAGGATAGCGAAATTGCATGGTGTTAAAAGACTATGTATGTGAATGAGGATTTTAAAATCACCTATTAATTCGAGTTATATTTAAACTATTGAGATTTAGGTTTAAGACCATGTTCACTCTACCGCATCCATCATTTAAAAACGCAGCTACCAGAATTGAAGTCTAATGGTAGTCGAGCAGCGCGATAGGTATAAATGGTCGGTGAATAAATAAGGTAATGATACAATGATATAATATTATGATGGCATGATACGACTGAACCCGAAAATGTTTACGCTTTGATCACTTTCTCTTTTTTATTTAAACATTTTTCTTTATTTTTTAAAATATTAGGTAATTTTTACATTAAACAGGTTCTTAAAACATTGCATGTTTTAAATTTAACAAATGTGTATATATATATATATACATATATACATTTAAGTAATATATATATATATATACATTTAAGTAATATATATATATATATACATATATACATTTAAGTAATATATATATATATATATTACTTTTTTTTATATTTATAAAAATTAAAAAAGGGTACAAAAATACAAAGAAAATCAAAAACTAAAACAGATGCAAAAAATCTTTTTCACAACCATTTTAACAACATACATCTAATTCTGAAAATTAGTTAATTTATTTATTGAATTGTGTAGCATGTTGTAAATTTTTGGGATATAGTATTCTAAGGTTCCGTAACCGTATTTATTTAGGTATCTGGGAATTAGAAGTCCATCGTTTGCAGTTAGTCTTGTGTTATGAGCATATACCACTATTTTGTTATATTCACATTGAGATGTGTGCGGACATAATTTTAAGCCATAATACAGCACAAACAGGTAATAAATTCACAGAATTGTATAGCAATTATTTAGGTACATAATGTCTTTGTTTGTATTCAGCTTTGGTTTAAGAGCAATTTGACTATGGAATAGTGTACATTTTGAACTAAATTAAGATTTGTTTTTGTTGGATGTTCCCATGCAGTTATTCCACATCTTGAAAGATTCCGTTAATGGAACTAATATTGAATACTTATACAAATAATATAAAACAATACCGGGTACCGAGTAGATGCTTCCTTACAAGTTAGTGTTTTTTTATTGAATTCGTAACCAAAAGCTTCAAACATTCTAAAACACAACACACGGTGAAAACGGCACAAAGAAAATTGAACGCGTATTAATCAACGTTGCCTCGTAGAATACACGGCACACAAATAAAAGATAACTAAACAACATACTTAAATAATAAAACCGGCATACCTCAAGTGTTCACATTATTATTAACCTACAATACGGCAATTACCCACACCACTTATAAAACGATGTAAATGGTCGGTCGTGGAGGCGCCGAGCGCCAATCAGCCGGCATGATTTCTTGAACTCTAACCTGCCTCGTTTGTGTCGGTCTGTGTACAAATAGTATAGGTACAAAGTCACAAAGTGACACCTATCTGCAACGAAACGTTCGTTAGCGTTAGCTGGTCGGACAATATAGTGCAAGTTGATGACGGTGACTTTGTTCGTGATAGTTCCGATTTTTAAATCCGTGGTATATCTAAATAAAGCTGTGATTAAAATTTATGGTAATTTAGCCAAAACCATATTTTTAACTCCGTTCCTAATTTTGAATGATAGGAATGAAACAACCAAACATTAGGAAGCTATGATTGAAAACATATACTATTAGTGCCTCCACATGATTGGTTTAATTGAAGCCGCCGGGTCGAAAGGCTTAGCCGTTCGACCGTCCTTTCCAAGTCGAGTGCATTGTTTGATCCATATGTTTTCTTAGAAACGATGGGAAAGTTTGATGTGTGTGGAGGTGGCTTATCCATATACATTTTAAATTATCTGATTATTATTCGAAATGCCCAAATATAACATATCTATAATATTTACGAATTTTAATCTAAGATGAGACTTTTTAGTGTGGCACCGAATTTGAATTTTGTAAATATTTTCCACGAGAAAAACTTACTACTCGCCAACGCTAGGGACACTGGTAAAATATGGAATAAGGCGTATCTGTCTAGAAATGAGTTGCGTCAACCTATAAATTAGAGGGAGAGAAGGAAGTGTTCAAATTTCATTACGCCAGTCCTCGGCGTTTGATGCTTCAGACGACTGATTTCCGCTTTATTGTTAAGACGCTGACATTTTTCAATTTAAGCCCTCTTGCACGCGAAAATCGCTAACCGACGCGAGGCGACAAAATAAGAATGGCGATGTGAAGGGTGGAATGTTTTTAACTCCTTAAAACACCCAGCAAAATAATATAAAATGCTCACCATCCTTGTTATAATCTAAGCCTAAACCGAGCCGCCATGTAAGCGTCAGTCTGTGAACAATATAACTCCTAGCCTGTTCTAACTTAACAAGACCATGTTCTTCAGTCTTCACCAAGAAAGCAAGACAGTACTGAGAAAAAAAAACGTAAAAGTTGTTCGTTCAGAATAACAATCATATTTCCAGCCTTGCATAAAACGGACTCCCTTTCGGTTTCTCCGGCGGAGACGGTGCGGTTCGTTTAACAAAAAAACTCAACAGTATTTCAAATTCAACGCAGGTTCAATAATATTCATAGCGTTTTTTTACGACGGGAACAAGTGAAGAAAAGGTTTAAAATGATGCAAAGCCGATAAAATCGTAATGGTTTTTAGCAGGCGGCGGCGAAATATATTATATCTCTATGGTTCACTCTCTTTTTCATATGTTCATATGTAGAAGACGTATGAATAAGGAAAATATTTTTTATTCGCACTCAGAAAGATAGAAAAGGATTAGCAAACATGTGTGATAAAATTCTTATCAAATGATTTTTCTATAATGGTAGGTAGGTGGTTAAAAACAAATTACTCTCAAATTAATGCTAAATAGGAAAAAAACAGAAAAGAACCGTTCGGTATTCATATTGCAGAAGTTATGTTTTTAAGAATGGTAGAATGTCAAAAATTGTATTTAATTTAAATAATAAAATCTTAACTATAAAGAAAAATCAGATGATATGAAGCATCAAAAAACACTCGAACAATGTGGCTACAGCTTTTCTCGTAAGAATTTTCAGTTCGCCACGTCATTTCCATCACGAGCTATGGAGGTTACAAAAAATCATTTAATTATCAAAAAACAAGACAAGATGACAAATTCGTCAAAAAAAGAAAACAAAGTGTTGAAAATTCGAGACATTATTTTTATACTTTTATTTTTTGTATTTTTCAGCAATATTATAATGATACATATCAATCTCACTCTTTCGAATTTGACTCCCGGAGACTGTGTTTAACTTATAAAGAAAATATGAAGCGGTTGAGCGATGAGCATCTTCTAAGTAACTTCTTACTTCTCGGACGGGATTCTCCTTCCGAGTTCAGTAAGTTATACCTAAATGTGAATTGTTTACTCATGCGATCCGTGCACAGAGATCAGAGTCGCAGACGAATTACACCAACATAAACAGTTCAATTTATTCTAATGAACTACCTACACATACTAAGCATACGAGTCTACCTATTCTAAATTGTATTCACATCCAGTTGAAATTAATTTTACGATGACATCACTGCCGCTACGCTGCACTCGTGGTAACCATTTCCCACTTTTTATTGGTAACATTTTAGCACTATACTCAAGGTTGAAATAGCTATTCATTACATTTTTAATAATATATTCGGATAGAGAACTGCAATGTGCATGGGTGTCCAACCTTTTAACTTCTGTGGCCCACGATAACACCAGGTACACACCTCTAATAAGTAATTTAGAGGTGTGTAATTGGTATTGGAAACGTTGAAAGATATAAAAAAAAATTTAAAAAAACATTTATTTAGAAAAAGTTACAAAAGTCCAAAGAGGTGATTTAATCATTAAACGGCTATATAAAAAAAGAATAATAATAATAATGACGTGAATATGAATTACCTCAGTCTGCACATACAATATTTAATATAGATTATGTATGTTTACTGTATATCTTAACCATATAGAATAAAATATGTGCGTTAAACCAGCAAAAAAACTCTCGGACGGAGAGTTCGTGTCGTGAAAAATTGCACAGCTTTTTCTGTCTGGTAATTTTAAGTACACGAAACTTTTCGAAACACTAGTAAACTAATGGAATATCTTAGATATAATTGCGAAACCGATGCTACAAAAATTGTTTTGACAGAAGTGCTAATAATTTATCAGAAATTGTGGTTACATTTTTAACTCTCGTGTGCTTCATCTTTAAAAATAGTTGCTAATGAAAGTACGTGGTGATAATGTTGAAGTTAAAAGCTTACGTCGTAAGATTTACGATTATGTGGGCCGCATTGCCTGCTGTCCAGGGCTGCATGCAGTTCACGGGCTGCGAGTTGGACACGCCAGTTATAAAGCATACCTACTAATATGAAGCACTGCTATGAAAAAATACAAACAACAGTACAATGCGTACGTATGAATATAATTTATTTGATACGTAATAATTGACCGAATGGGCCTTGTAAAAACTGCACATTAAAATCAAATGTAATATTATGTAGTAAATCAAATATTTCGGCGGGTTGGATAATAAATCTGAAACTAAAGAGCGTGCCTATTTAAAAACAGAATTACGTTTTAATTTGATACCAATCTAAGCCCAGAAATGTACACTTCTAATAGGACTCCCACCAGCATGTTCATCAATCAAAAATAATGATTTATTTTACCTCCAGTTACATTGCAATATTTTCATGCGAAATGTTAACAGTAGGTCAGGAACGGGCATGTCATAACATTTTTTTTGATAAAGCGCAAGAAAAGCACCTTAATAGGTAGGATTAAAAAAAAAATCCATTTTTAAAAACCAAGTATAATCAGTCTTCTGCTAGACATATTTATGATTATTTACGTTCCGAAAGCATGTTAAAATTATGAAAGTCACTAGTAGAGCATATGAAAATTATATAATAAAATATTATACCGAGGGTGGTATGGATAGATACCTATTATCAGTCGCCCTGGTGAAAGACCACAATAAAATTCAGAACAGAAATGTTGTTTGAAATGGGTTTAACAGTAGCGTACTGTCCATAAAAGCTGAAAAGCTGTACCTACCCCAATAAAAATTAGCCCGAAAAATAATTAAGGACAAAGAAAGATGCCACAAATTTCAATTAATTTTTTTCATAAATTTGTGAATATTTTTTACATTACTTCTACAAATAAATTATTTTAATTTGATGAATTTACAATTTTTGGTTGCAAGTTGTAACCAACCTCTGGCATTTGACTTCCTTAATGTAGTTTTTTTAGCAGAATACATAACGTAAAGCCATGCATCCGCATACTACTTGCATACAAGGCTGTGAAACATACTGCCTGCATTGGTAATAATTTTTGTACAGCGAAATGTTCTTTTTGAAATTAGATACATAATGCTATCCCTCCACTAAAGGTTTGTTCTTTTTTTATAAATTGTCAGGTTTTCTAGTTTCTAACACCATCGACATGCTTCAAAGCTATGAAATGCTGTATTGCAGTGCCCTGTGGAAATAAGAATGAATTAAGAATTCTATTAATGAAAAAATCGTGTTTGTGAACATATTCTTAAAATACATAATTTTTTAAAGAAAGACAAACATTCCCGGGTTACGAATAATCTAACAATATTTGAAAATTTCCTACTACTATCATTATAGTAAGCGGAAGATGTTGCTTGCGTCGTGATGGAGGACTTAGCCAGCTGAAGAATTGAACTCATGACGCATGGGTGGGACCTAGACACAATGCCAACTCAGCCACTGACCGGTCTTCCCTCCTTATTATATAATACATTGTAGGCAGTAACGAATGATCCACATAGGCTGAAAAGCTGTGCCTACCCTAAGAAAAATAAAACATACAATGAACTCGTACATTCATTTATTCAGTTGGTCACAACAACCAGCGTAATATGATAATAAAATGGCCATTTTCATATATTCATACCCGAAATGCACAGTCTGCTACGCCACTGATTGCAGGTATCTATTATACAACTAAGTAAGGAACTTTAAGTTCATTTATCTAGTTGGCTAGACCAATCAGCGGAAGTTAATAATATATTTTTCTTTAAAACATTCAATTCACAAATCATACCTGACCTTGAAAAACTAAACTCAGCCGACCTTTGTTCATAAAACAACTTCTTTTTTACCGTAATTCCACACAGGAGGCCCTGAGGAAAATAATTTCCCTCGAGGCCTATATCATCTTTGGGGATGCTGTGTGGAGGGTCTTTTAGAGGATGGGAAGGAGTGAACTTGGGTCTTAAAGAGACCCATGTTGTAGGATGGAGGAAACACAGAGGCATGCAGATAAATCCACAGCCGAGCTGTTGAATACAAGAATGAGTCGTTGAAGCGACCCGTTCCCATGTGACAAACGTACACAGTGTGTAAATGTTGGGCGCGCGTTTGGCGTGTTTCCTGACTATGCAATTGTGACTTAGTCGTATTTAGTAACCAGATCTAAAAAGCCAGGTACTTGCCAACCTTGCCACTTCCTCATCTCCTTCCTCTCCTAATTCCCACAAGTCTTGAAAATATACTTTTACAGTTGGAAGCAGTTGGGACTCTTGTACGGTATTGGCGGTGCACATAAAAAAAGAAAATGGAGAACAAAAGGCACATTTTAAGAAAATGTAAGTACAATTACAGTTTTAACGTGCATTTTTATATTATTCAGCTACACGTTTATATTTTGACCGCATAATTGAATGGATGATTACTTTTACAGCATCATAACATTGTTCATATGAAATATTTACGTAAAATAAATAGTAAAGGTTGAGCCATTAAAATGAAAGCTGTAACGGGGTGCACATAAATTGAATTAGCTTCATTGTTGGGCATTAAAAGATATTAAAATGGGCAGTTATTTAATATTATTCAGTCTAATAGATACGGATGAGCTAAGGCGACGTTATATTAATTGATCGATTGTATCAGCAGGAGACAGCGATAGCATCAATTCAAAGAGATGCGATAGAGAAGCACCCGTCTCTACTTTTTTGCTGATTTCTAACAGTATTGAAGATCTACAGTTGGGTCATGCACAAGAGTCAGAATAACAGGAGGGTATGTATGAGACGATGTATGAATGTGAATGATAAAAAGCAATGTGTGCCAAAACCGAGTTGTTTGGCGGTCCGTCCTCTCTGCCTACCCTTGTGGTAAAAAAAAGCGTTATGGTTACTTAGTTATATTGCATTTAAACATTCAGAGGTCAACATCGAAAAAAGTAAAAGAAAAAACATTATATTAAAGGTCTCAAACCTTGAAGCGAAGTAGGTAGATAGTATTATTGTCAGATTCATCTTAATCGATTTATTCACGAGGCCATGTTTATAAATTATGCATTAATATTGCCGGGCAGCTAATTCAGTGTTTGTTCTGAAAACGCTTTATAAATTATATTCAAGTAGAATACGCTTTGACACGAGAATAAAGAAAAAAAAATGTATGTAATGTAAAAAGTTCATTCAATACAGTAAGTGATCATTAAAAATAATGATTAAACAGAACCTCAAAATAGGGGGAAAATTAACAGGAAATTTGTTGTTATCGGCACAAACTTATCTGCCATATTTTAAATTAATAAAATGGACAATGATTTAACTACAAATGTAAATGTCTACGTTCTTAAGACATTAAAAAAATGCATTTTTATAAGGTCCATTAAATATCGTCGTTATTCCATAACTATTTTATATGCACCTGTTTTTAAAAAATTCTCTTTTACCTGTTATTATCAATTTCTTCTTTAAAACTAATTTAAACATCGTTGCACACTTTTATCTATATGGCAATTCTGAAGCGCCTAGAATGTTTTTGATTTGCAATGCTTTTAAAGTGAATAAAGGAAAGTGAAATCATTCGCCTTAAAAGGTGGATTTAAATAATGACCTTACAAACAAGGATTATTAATGTTATGAATAATTTCAATGCGGCACGTGTAACGGTTCAGCAAGCCGACCCCCAGTAGCTTTTGTTTGAAGAATATTGACTTTGTAAAGGCAGAAGGGAATATCTCGCACTTTTTGCCAAAGTCACAGTTTAAATTTATTACGTTCTCTGTGTTAAAACACACATTCTCCCTAAAAAAAATAGACTTCTAAGTGGATTAAGCATGATAAGAAATGATTTAAATTATGTTAATTCACCTCCATTAAAAATAACAAGGGGGAAGTTTTTAGCAAAAGACGTTTTTAAGGTGGATTTTTCAATATGACAAAACGAGCTAAGCCAGATAGCTCCTAAAAAATGAATGGTTGTTGCCTGCTAAACGCGAAATGCGTCTGTTATTTCGCAGCAAGGCAGAGGGGAATAAGCCGCATTTCTAAAGTAACTGTCATGGTTATCTGATTGAGCATTCCTTCATTTGAAAAAATAACGTATTAAAGTATTATAATTAAAACCATTGTAATTCTTTGAATCAACTTGAGGAATGCATGTTAAAATATAAAATGAAAATGCAGTAATAAATGAAATTTATATCTATCCTCGTAAAAATAATTAAATATGTACATTATTCTTTTCGGCCTTTTCACGGTTGAATAAATTATTAGCATATTTATATAATATCATAAAAATAGAAATTAGGTGAAATAGTTAGGGGAATTCTTAAATCAGCTTTTATACTTGAGATTGAATTCCAACTGGTCGGAACCAGTGGAAATATGGCATCCCCAATAATTATAGGGAATGTTGTGAAACTAAAGAAAGCGGCGGAGTGGAAGGAAAATGGGAAAGTTGGGAAGCACCCAGATATTAAAATCATAGTCAGTAAACATGCCATATTTCCATTGGTCAAAAAGCCAAGCCGAAGTCATTTTATGCGACGAATCTATATTCTCTCTCGCATTGTGGTCACTCACTCTGGAAATCTTTCAAACATTATAGAACAATAATATTATACATTATTTTAATTTATTTAAGATGATTTACATGCGAAAAAAAATTGTACTTTATTACGTAGCTGGGTTTCGAGCCAGTTGCACCTAGGCCTAGAACTAAAGAGCTTTCCGCCCTAGCACGGAGGTCGTCGAGTTTATGTAACGAAGTCATTACTTCATCGCTAAGAGTGGAAGTCATTTGAGTGATACATCCGTAACTGAGAATAATTTTCGATGAAGACTAATGGGCAAAGGTAATGGCGACATTAACGTATGTTATGTTCATACGACAAAGCACGCACGAAAGAAAAAAAATAAATCATATTTTTCAGATTACTCAATAGCCCGGGCACTAATTTCCGCATTTATAAAACACGCAGGGAACTTTCAGGGTTCAAATTAGTCACAAGGCAATCAATCCTATTGCTTTCATTCTGAAGAAAATCAAAACCTCCACGGCTCAGCTTGAAACTGTCGAATATTATTATTTCCGTGTAAAGTTAGAAAAGTCAATGGGAATAACGAATAACAATTTTCGCGACTTTTCTTAATTCGTGGTACTTCTCACTCCAAAAGGAAATAACGGGAACCGTTTTTTTTATACGACTGTTGAAAAAAGTAACTATGAAACTGTAGCAAAGCGTAGAATGGGAAAAATCAAGAACTGTGAGAGGCAGAATGTTATTGTAGCGACGACCCTTCCATCCCGAGAAATATAATAGAAGGTAAAAAATAATACTAAGAATCCTTTCTTACTGAATAAAATTATTGGAACATATGGATTGAACTGAACTTAGCAGTCTTACCAAAAGAAATAACATGAAAACTTCTTTCTATTTCTATAAAATAATACAGTTTGTACTTTTTATCTTTGGATAACTGACGTGAAAAACTTTTCAAATCCCAAGTGGTAGAGATGGCTGGGGCTTGATTTCCAATACAGTATTATTGAAAGAACTTTTTAGTATCGACATAAATTAGATAGTTTTAATATACATTATTCTTCGAAAAATTCACTTGTCAATAATAATAATCAATTAACAAGATATCTTAATACCGTTTCTCAATTTCAATAGACCGCCTGTTAATATCTTTCGTGAAGACGACTTTATTACATCATGTACATTTCTCGATAGAAAATAACGAGTAAAATAATAACGCATTCACAAAAACATTTAGAACATCATAATTCATAATTTGATGTCTGGGGGCACCAGACATTGTAAGGTGACCCGAGATCAAAATGCGGTCCAGGATTTGTAAAATTTCAGTTGACTCGAAGGTTATCCGCTCTGGGAGAACCCGAAATTCCATGATTATACAATACCTATAGAAGGTTCAACTATATAGGGTAGTAGTGATGTGGTGGGAATATTCGATATATTAATTCGATTCGATTATTTTAGGAATCGAAATAAAACGAGATTTAAATATATTCAAATGAATCAGTAATCGAAATACCGTTGTTCTTATTTCATCGTCTTTTTCAGTGGAGATTTATTATTATTCTCTTGTCGATTCTCAGGAGACAACATATCAGCGACGGGAAAAGCAACCAAAAAACTTGGTCGTTGAAGGGGGAGAAGACTTTTCGCGTGCGATTCTGAACCTTAAAACAGTTCGATTGATAAAATGTTTCGATTATTTATCAAGTATGCACATCACATAAGCACGGTCCCGTTGGATTTGGGATACTACATGCCGGTTACTTCTACAGTATCGGACTAAAAGATAGGTTTATTTCCGGAACTTTCATATTCTAAATATAACAAATAATAAACTCATGTAAACATTTTACTAAAGAACCTTGTAGATTTTGTACATCTGAAAAAAAAAATGGACTGGACATATTAAATGAACAATAATGATATTTTGTGATACACGATAGACATCCGCCGCCCTTCGATCATTGAATGCCATCTCCGTAGACAAGTTTCAATGTAGAAGCAATTTTAAACCCATTATATATCTAATATTCTATTTATATTATCTACCCACCCCTAACCGATATTATAAATGTTCGCATATTGTTTTAAAATGTTCCGAATTTATTTTATTTCTAACGAATTTACTTTCACGTCTAGCCTTTGTCGTGAACAATTTAAGTTCGGATTCGTATTACAAATGTCATATTAGAGTAAACTTTCAAAATTGATTCTTCAAATCTTTCAATATCAGAGTACGTTTTTTTTAAAACAATGAAAAATAATAATGCAAGCTGAAAGTCTTCCCTCCCCCAAATAAAGAAGGAAATATAATATAAAATAATATTATAATAATATAATAAATTATGTATCCAACAATATTGGAAAACAATCAATGCCATATTACAGTGTAGTAAAATGGCATCGATATTGTAGTCAGTATAGAAAATGACAATGTAAATAACAGACTGCATTCACTGCTTAGTCACATATATCATCACTCTAAAGTACTTAGTTGAAATCTGTTATACAAAAATTAAATTACAGGTTATACAAAACAAGATAGTGAAAAATCTATTTAACTTTAATTTTAGAAAATTCACCAATAAATAATACGAGGAAGCAAAACTGTTACCAAAAAGAAAACTACATGTCTCCTAATATATAAAATAAATAGTAAACTCATACATACAAACACAGAATTCATTAAAACGTCACAAGTACGCACACACTTTACACGACAACGTGATAACATACATTTAAACACCATACATACACGTTACGGCAACCAATCCATTAGCTACGAGGGGGGAAGTTATATAATTGCCTTCCTGACGACATCAAAAAAGAAAAAAAACTTTAAATTTTGAATGTAATTATTTAGGTAACCGTTGTAATTAAATAAGTGAAAATATAATTTTTATTTTCCTGGAATAAAAAAAAGTTAATGACAAACACTTGAACGCCGAAACCCTGTGGGAAAATAATCATTAAAAAATATTTGAAAATTTATTCTGAACGGGCGAAAACAAATATAAAACAAATATTTTATTAAAAGGTATCTTTAGATTTCTCATAAACAGTACGCCTGTCCGTGTCTTCGCAACAGTTTGACAATGACTTCGAAAGCCGAAAGACTAACGCGTGAAAAGAGCAGATTTGAGTTAGACAACGAAAAATTGAAATGGGATATATACTCATGTAATGTTTCGCCAAACTCCATTTGCATTGTTTTATAGAAAAACACCCCTCGATTTATCAAATAATTGCGAGCGCCCCTTTGGCAATAGCTCCAGCCGGATTGTGCGGATAAAAAGTTCGCTGCGATGGGATGTTATCGATAAGCAGTCATCTCCGTCTGCTCAGGCCCAGACAATGTCACCGGAACCGTCGGGAGTCGGGGAGCCTGGAGAGGTGGACCGTCTGATCACTGGGAATGGGAATGCCGAGTGTTTGAGCCAATCTGATGGGGAAAACAGGCTGTTAGGAATAATGCCAAAGGAGGGTACATTTTCAACCATGAAAAGCGGTTTTTTTCTTCTAACATGCAATCTGCGAGGAAGTGAACTTTGTGCAGTAGACGTCCAGGAATATATGAGTGTTTTTCTTATGGTTTTGTGTCTGGAAGGGTGGGTTGTTTTTAAAGATTGGCAATGTTAATACTATTTATAATGAAAATTAGATTTTTTTATTGAAAACCTAATAATTTTGATTGAGTTTCATTCATGGCAGCCTCCGTGGACGAGGAGTAAGGTTCTCGACTACGAATCCTGAGGTCGCGGGTTTGAATCCCGACATACGCGAGGAAATTTAATGTAATTGTGTTATATCACGTTTTTGGCGTGTTCCAGAGTGGTAGATACTCTCAGCACCGCCCTGGTGAAAGATCACCATTCAGAATTGAACCGTTGCTTGAAATGTGTTTGGTGACCAGATCTGAATAGCCAGGAATCCAACCCATACCTTTCAGCCTCACAAAATACCCCAATTGGGGATGCCATAGTCTCACTTGTTCCGGTTAGCAGGGCGCAGTTGGAACTCTTGTGTGGCATTCACCATCGTAATATTACGATGACAAATACTATACAACCTTGCCCACTATATTTTTACTAGATACTTAAACCCTGCAGAGAATTTTCGTAATAGTAAATGTTGACTATTCTGAAATTTACCGTGAGAAAGGATTTTTTAGTCTGGGTTAGAGGAAAAATCATTGATTTTCGCAAACTAAGTTAATATTTTATTGAAAGCTTATTGGAATTCATTTTAACACAGGTACCTTTGTACGGTTTAATATCGCTTAGGTTCAGCATTCTTATGTATTCCGTCAAACCACATAAAGGGGTATATTAAAATCTTAAATCATCTGCTAAAGAAACAAGTTAAGAAACGTGTAAGTAATTTTAATCGGGAAAGGGGCAGTTGGATAGAGCCTACCCATCCTCGCCTATTTGGTGTGTTAGGCGTATCGATGGAAGTAAGTGAGAGTGTGTTACGAGACTTAAACTATACTGACAAACTAAGTTATATCCCACGCTCCCAAATTGGTACTCACTGACAATATAATACCATGTAAGGCAATGCATAAGTCCGTTAAACAAAGCATCACAGCAACATCAAAGTTCTGGATCACACTCCAGCAAACTAGGCTATCTTAACCACGCGGATATTTTTTGTTCAATTAATGGGTCGGAATGTTAGGGTGACCGTGTCGTTGAAGCCGCCTTTGAGGCAGGGACGAATTAATGACTCATAAACAGAAATAAATACTTGAAACAGATCAGTATTCTATTCGGTAGCTAAAGTTCATCGGCTATTCCGTCATTCCCGTTGAGATTGCTATAGAATCATTTGCTCTGGAATGGAACACACCTATTTACAAAACTTTTTTGTGTGAACACCGCGAAACCTTACCGCTTGGAGCCAGTGGAACTATGGCATTCCTAAATGAGGAATGTAGGGAGGCGGAAGGAAAAAAGGAAAGGAAAGAAAAAGGGGGAAACGATGACTTGGAACTACCAGGATATTAAGGAATAGTTGAGTAACTTCAAATGACGTTTCAATCCCTAAAAGTGGTCTCTCACAAGGACGATTGGTATTTTTCTATTATTTATTACTTTAGTTAAATTGCATAACATGTCAAAGAATATACTCAAGCAATTATGCTTTAAGGTCATTTTCTAGGTTTGTAAAACACCCTTGATATATAGACAAAATTGGGGCTATAAAAATAAGACCAATACACAGAGTAAATAATACATATAGATGTCCTAAAATGCAAGGGGAAGAAACCAAAATAAGGGGGGCGAGGGGTGAGTAAAGTAAAACAGCAAATAAGTATTTAGTTTGACCATTTTATAAATATTTCACAATTTGCTTACAGCAGTCAAAATCACATAGAACAAACGTGGACGGCAGTGAACTAGACTGGTGCTAAAATGGTGTCACGTGACCTTTGCCTCCAGTCGTCGAAATGGTACGTTAGATCAAGTCTATTCATTTTGACGTCAGTGGACCAATATTATTATTATCTCCAAATAAAAGATACAGAGATTGAGTGCATTGAAAAAACATTTTTTTTATGGAAAGGATAGAAGTAGACTCTCAAAGTTATGGTTTTTTGGAAATATACTCTTCTCTTAATATAATTTACGCCTGGGCTTTTAAATAACTTAATCAGATACTGTCATACGAGTATTGCTAATGATCATCCCAGATCCATGACCAGCAATGAATATTTATTGAACGTGTCGTTGATGTTTTCGCTCAATTAATAAACAATCCTTAAAATGGATGCGACGTCTTATGCGCTCGGGCAAATGCACATGACGTTTGAGAAATAAATTATGATCAAGTTTATGTTACATTTATTTGTCTTATTATAATGGTTCTGCTTCTCGGACTATTTCTGAACGGTGAACATTCAGCATTACCAACATCAATTTAAACTTTGCTATAAAGCAAAAAAATTGTTATCATAAAAAAAATTACAAATGCTTTTGTTCTGCATTTTACATTTACAAATTTAATTGGAAAAATTAGTGTTGAAAAGAAGTCTAGCAGCGAAGTCGAAAATAGTATTATAACGACTAGTAGGTCATACAAATGTACAACATTTTCAGTGTCGGTTTGTACACTCAAAACTTTTAACAGTTTTAAAACTGCGAATGCACTATTAACACTAATTTGCGGGCAGCAAACTTTTACAATTTCTTTCAGTGCCCCTTAACTATCACTGAAAGTTGCTTTAAAAACAAGTTATAACTTTAACGGCCACTCTTTCAACCACTTCACTAATGAATTTTTGATATTTATTTTTTTCAACTTTTTAAAAAATGTATCTGGCTTTCATCTTATGAGTGTTGTTAGCCATAGTTACAATCATGGAATAAATAATACACACCATTAGTATAAAAAGTTATAATACATCGTTTCACTAAAATTGCAAAGTCGCTCATCTCAACACAGGACTATCGTAGTGAGATGAGTGGCTAATGTTTTTGTTTTTTTTTTTAAATTTAAGAATAAATAAGTGCCTTCTATGTAGATTTAAATGCAAGCCCGTGTGCCTTTCACTTAATATCTTTTAGTTCTAGCCCATTTAGAAAGCGCTCTGTCTCCCCTACACTCGCTTGATATCGTATATCGCCATTCATTTTGAATGTCATAATGATTATGGAATACAGTTCTGTATCTGAAATTTAAGGTCCGATTGGTCAGACTTTTGGATGATGAAACACGTCCACGTGGCATTTCTTGCGTTCTTCCTTATTCAATTGTTACAATAGACGAAGAAAGAGCAGGCGAATTTATGCTTAGATATTATTACATGTTGTTATAATTTGGACAACTATAGTGGAGTTAGTGGAGACCGGAGTCTTATTTTATAAATATTAAATAATATTAACTATTAATAACTATTTTTCCGGTATGTCGGGAAGTTAGCGCACTTCCACATATTTCATATAAAGTATACGTACATTCAGAGAGGCATGCCATTCATATAGGTATATAAGCACTGCCTGCCCCACCTTACTTGCATGAAAACATAAATACTATTAAAGTGTAAAGAAATTAATCCTAACTTTCAAAAATATGCGTAACGTTCAACAACGAAACGAAGTGCCGTGCGCGATATACCAACCTCATCATTATATCATTATATCAAAGACAGGAACTTAGTATTCAAAATGACAGGTACACACACATCATATTGATTTTTTTTTTGATTTTATGGATTCATTCGTAATCCTCTACCTAGCTGGGGATTATACAAATACCCCTCATGTTTTATAGCTAACTATTACTTGGCCTTATTATTTGGCCTTATTACTATCACCATCTGATGGTTTTATTTAATTGACTGAGTTTATTATTAAGACATTTCATGAGTTTTTAGGGAAAAGATCGTAACTGGATAAAAAAACCCTTAACAAAAAAAGGAGAAGCAAACATTTAGATCTATTACTCTTGTTGACTTTTAATTTTACTGAAGTTAAAAATATTTCAATATTTCATTATCTCATTATTTCATTTCTTCGTGCTGATTTTCTGCTGTCCTACTCTGCGTCGCTGCCGGAGTCGGTATCCTCATAGGGCTCCAGGATGATGTGTTTCGGCATTTTGTGCTTGTAGTGGAACGGAAGATCGTCAGGAGAGTTGTAGGCGCTCAGTTCTTTTACAAGTGGATTTTCGGGATTTAAGGTGTTATAGAATCTCGCACAAATTATATTCTAATGTTAACTTTATTATATACATTCAAACGGACGTGTATGCGCAATGCGCGCCATACGCCTCCGAAAAGAAGTGCTTTCCGACAATGCCAGTAAATATTTCAAGCAGAGCCATCTATTGGTACATCTATTAATTAGAACAACTTTACTAACAAAATGGTGTTGGCTTTCTTTCAAAATAATGTCTGTGTTTATTTAGCCTAAAAATATGGAAATTGTAATATGAATAAATAAAACGGTTATTGGATATTTGATGTTGCTTAGATTATCCCAACCAACTTCGGCTACAGCTAGCTACTTTGCCATTCTTATCGATAACTTGCACGAAGGGTCCGGGGTATTTTTGTAAAAACACAATTAATTCACTATTTTTCCTAGTGCCTACCCTGATTACAAACTCTGTGAACGCCACCGCATACATTGTACTATAGAAATGTAAATAAAATAATAGGTGAATAACTGAAAAAAATACATATACGCATGAAACACAAAATTATGTAAAAAAAATATTGACAAGTTGATAAGTTGATAAGTATATTCTTCCTAGGAAGTGAAGTGATTGTTCGTTATAATAAAACTATTTTTGGCAACTCGAATCCTGTTATCAAAACATATCTAAGGCACTATATACGTATCGGTGCTTTTGAGAAGTTATGTGCTAGGTAAAAAGGAAGTTATTGATTAGATTGGTAGATATAGATAGGTTGAGAAATTTTCAGCAGGGAAGAACAAAGAAAATAAATAATAAAGATCCCAGCACAGTAATGACTGGTGTTTTCTTCGCATTCGATGTTCGCAACATTTGCCAAAGCCCGCTGTGCCATAGGAAATAATAATAATATATATATGAGAATTGGTTGTCATGTCGTTTTATCAAACATGTACTGATTTACTTTACATTCGATCCAAGTTACGAAATTAATCTTATTACGCTCTGTCTTACGCACGTTGGAGACTTCAAGAAAATTGATCCAATCTTACGGCGGTGGCAGACTACGGCCGGTTACCGGCCGGTTTTCTTCGGCCGGTGCTAATTTGAATGCAACATACCGAGCCGGTGCCGGTAAAGATTTGCCACCCTGCATATATTGCCATACAACTCAGGACCGGCAGAAGTAAACCGGCCGGGATCCGGCGTTAGTCCGGTAGCAGCATTAAGTAATACGAGGAGTAACCCACCATTAGGTCAGTTTTCAGACATAATCGTTTGTGATATCAAGGTGGGCGTTAACCCTGTCGTACGGGGCCTCGGCTTGCAGTCGGGCGGATCGAGTTCAATACTCACAGCGGGCACAGAATTATTCCCTCTTTAGAAAAAAGCTAGTAAAAATAGGTGTGCTATTATATTAAACTCAGGCTCGAACATAAAAAAATGCATGTACTTTAATGCTCGCGGAATTAGAATCAATAATTTCAGTGGTAGCCGTACCTACCTTACCAAGTTTGTCGCTGTTTAATAAATACAGTAGCGAGCATAGAAATGTATTCAGCCTTAAAATATCAGTTTATTTGTAATATTTCAGATGACGTTGTGAAAAAGATATTGGCCCCTCACAATTTAAATGCCGCAGCATCTTAAAGGCTTTATTTTTATTTATGTTTTATGTGTTATGTATCATTCATCTACTATCTTTCTATTATTTTATTTTTACAAACTTTTGTACATGTTTTGTATATTTTTATAACTATCGTATGTATATTTTATATGGAATGTGTGGGACTGCACTAACCTCCCCACTGTTTATTGATATGTTTTCACTTGACATCATTAAGAATCATATATTGAAACGGATCTATAACAAAATTTATACGTAAAAAAAATAGCTCTAATTAAAAAAAGTATTTGAAATTCCCCGTAAAAATAAACAAATATTCAAAAAATAAAATCATTCCGAAAATTTAAAAGTAAAAAAAATCCCACTAATTTAAAAAGTTTTTTAAATTCCCCGTAAAAATAAACAAATACTCAAAAATTAAAATCATTCACAAAATTTAAACGTAAAAAAAATGGCACTAATTAAAAAAAGTTTCTTAAATTCCCCGTAAAAATAAACAAATACTGAAAAATTATTCACATCCATGCGTTTTGTATTTGAAAACTTACATACTATATCTTAGTAAGGTTACAATAAGATTTAGTAAAAAAAATAGTAAAATCAGTACTGTTGTTCTTCCTTTACTTTTATAAGTGCTTACGTGTTGGTTGGCATGGATTTCACTTCTTCTGGATCTTCTGTAAAATTAATTATCAAATCACACATTTTTTAAATTATTTTATTCAGAGAATCCATTTCTATGCCCCCTACTGTATATCGATTTCAGTTTGTAAGAAGGCTGCTCTTGAAAAGGCTAGGAAAAAATTAAACAGGAAATACTAATCCCGGCAACTCGTTCCCCATGCGAGGCGTTTAGATAAAAGTACGGAAAAATGACTCGTTCTATTGCAACCGACATCCACTACTGTTCCACTTTTGTCCGCCAAGTTGCTCCAGTACACGGGGATCAATGCCAATAGTGCCTCCGAATATTCACCGACTTACCGATAATACAAATATTTTTAATCGAACAAAAGCATTTGGTTAGTATGTTTTGAGGCTGGGTTTGTACAGTCAGGTGCAGAGAAGCTATTAGACAGTTTAATAATCCCTTCGGAAGGCGAAACAGCTGTCACACGTAATAATAATTATCTAGCAAAACTTTTATATAAAGAAACTTTTTTTATTTATCGAATAGTAATATTCTTATTCATTTAATAAATAATAATAGTAATTATTAAATTTTAAAATACTTCAAATATGATCTCAGACATTTTCAAGGCTATTAGTGCTCAGCCACCTATGCAGATGATTGTATCATAACATAATAACATTAGCGTGGGTAATTTGTAAATTGATTTCCGTCATATGTATATAATGTGTTCTGTTGAAGTATACAACAAAAAATAAACATGTTTGTTTTTGACAGGTTGATTTTGGAAAGAAACTTCAGTATAATAAACAGGATAAGAAGAGAATACGAGGAATAATTATTTTAATCAAAACATCCGCAACATCCCTAAAAGTTTTCCAGTCTGTGGAATATGGAAGCTTACAATATCAAACTTCGATTAAAGTATGATACGTCGCAAACTATCCTAATACACAGCGCGATATTTAATGCTCATATCCCATGACCCGGGTTCATTATATCAACCAATTTATATCATACTTGCGATGAAAGACGATTAAAGTTCACATACTCGAAAAAAATAACGGTTGCTTAGCAATTACGTAGGTACAGGTTAAAAATAATAATGTTGTCAAATGAAATTGACATTTCAAAGAATCGGGTCTCTAAAAGGTCAATGAAGCTTCTCCCAAGAAAAATATTCACGAGTACAATTTCCAATTACGTAGGTACAAGAATTTAAAACTGTACTTTCAACGATCAGAGTTTGATCGATTATTGCAACATACGTAAATCATGATTTCAAAATTTGAATCATTATTTTTTATTCGGAGTTACAGATCGAGAACTTAACTTTGCAGTTGATGACGCTGCTAACGTGGATTTGTGACTATGTACAAAAATCCACGGAATTCAAATATAAGGTCTACAATTAGTCTATATGTAAGCAATCCACGATACGGCACATTTCCATTTCAATAATATAATAAAAAGGGAACTAAAGTTCATTTAAAATATATATATCAATGTTGTCATGTTTGTTTTCATAGTTAAAATAATTCTCAGGGTTAATTTTTTTTTAAACACACCAAAACAACTGCCGGAATCTGAACGGTAAGTGGCGGGGTGTACGTAACACGGAATGAATTAATAAATAAAGATTCGAAAGACTAATGATATCTACCAAACAATGCGTCTGGATGGTTTGTTTAAATAACGATTTATAGATTCTACGTATAATTAATTACATTACATATAATAAAACTTATATATTCAGAATCGATGTTTGTTGATCCATGTGAATATATATTTTTTAAGATATAATATTTTTCACGGGGATTTCTTATTATATACAAAGCACGTTTCTTTTCTTCAGAATATAAATCATAACGAATTATCGTTTTAACTAATAAGGACCAAAAAGTTCCAAACTTAGTGACTGTGAAACCTGAATCCTGTTTGCGACAACTGCATATGGGATTCACTGTCAAAATCGCATATAATGTATCATATAGCCTTGTCTATCAGGATACATATTTGCGTGAGAATTAAGAGGAACGGCTGCGCGGCATGTTTCATACAAAACTTAATTTTTGATTTGAGGCCAAAATACTCACCTAAACCTAATGGTCTTTTTTTTCATCAACAAGTATAGTAAATATCTAGTACGGATGAGAAGTAATTTATTTATTTTTGATTTACATTTCGAAATATAGGCCATTAAAGGGACTGATTTTTCGCGATTTTAGAGGCACCTTTAACAATTATTTGGGGCCTAACGGCGATTTAAAAAAAACGTTTTACCCCGTCTGCTTTTAAAACATAATGAAATATGAATAAAAAATAAAAAAAATAAAATATTAAAATAAAGATTATGGTGGACTTTGGATTAAATTAAAAGCGATCAATTTACATTGGAACACAAATTTGCGGAACATAATTTAAAATATCGTTCCGAAAAAACGTTTTTGTTTTATTTTTATATTTTTATATGCGTAATCATATTTACATAACAAATACGATAATTTTTAAAAATATACAATAAACCCGCAAATTATTTTCTAAGTTGCCTCTAAAATTATGAAAATTGATTTTTTTCCATGGCAAATACTTCATAATTTAAAATATATATATATATATTTCTCATCCGTACTAGATATTTACTACACCTTTAATTTTAAAAAAACATATCATTCAGTCTGGATGGGTATTTTGGCCTCAATTCGAAGATTAAGTTATGTATGAAACAGGCACCACAGCCGTTCCTCTTAAGATTTTTTACCGGCATTAGTTTTAGGTTGATATGACATTGCAAGGCTGTTCGAAACAAGAGGAAAATGTTCGCAAAACACTTTCAATTCAACGCCACTAAAAACTATTCGCGTATTTAGAACATTATTGAAAAGCACAGGGTGGTTTACTTTGACCGTAAACAAGGGCGGAGAAACCCTGAGAAGGTCGAGGGAAACTAGTCAAGATGGATTCGTTTCAGAATAGCGCGTTAACCGTTACTATATCACAGAACTTCCTAGCACAAACTTTGATATACTCGAACCAGTTTAAAGTTAGTTGAAATTAAATCTTTTATTTGTACTGAATATATGGAAAACCAAGTTTTCCATTTTGACAACCTATTAACAACGTTTACCTTTCAAACAATCGAGTGGACGCACGTTCAGACTAATTAATGTTATAAAACTGTAATATTACAATTTCATGTATTTATGCAATCTCGGTCCAACGTGATTAAAAGATTTATTGTTGTCGCTTTTAACAATAAATCCACATATCGAGTGGACGCACGTTGAGACTAATTAATGTTATAAAACTGTAATATTACAATTTCATATATTTATGCAATCTCGGTCCAACGTGATTAAAAGATTTATTGTTGTCGCTTTTAACAATAAATCCACATATGTGGCCAAGGCAAATAATTTCCTAAGGCCTAAGTCATATAAAGGCCTAAGTCATTTGGGGATGATGCGTCTCTTGAAGGACAGGTAGGAGTAATACTGGGTCTTGAAGAGATCCGTGTTGTAGGAGTAAAATCATTCCACAGCCGAGCTGTTGAACACGAGAACGAGTCGTAGAAGCTCTCCATTATCATGTGATACATGTCAACCGTGTACAAATGTTCGGGGCGCGTTTGGCGTATTTCCCGACTGTGCACCTATGCCAAAAGGATCAACGACACTAGTTCCTCGAAGCATCTTCCATTGAAATATCGGTAGAACAGGGACAGCATTCCCACCTGACGTCTGTGCTCCAAAGATATCCGTTTGTTAAATTTGGCGAATCTATCAAACGGATTGCCCGTTTCAACAATCAAGGTATTTTGGTGCTCCAGACCAGAGGTGGCTGCTAAAATCCAATAATGGAGCGCACTTGCGATCTGTACAGGGTAAGCAGTTGTGTGATAGTAAAGATAGTAAAGTATCTACGGGTCTTGTACAGTACGCCCAGTTTCTGAGAGACTAACTTGACTCTAGTTTTGATGAGCCATTTAATAACCCCTTTAAAAAGATTGTTGCTAAACAGAGGAATTAGAGTGTTTTATTATGAATACTTGTAAACTTATCGTAAGCAAGGTAATGTATGAGCCTAATTTCAAACGTCTGTCAACTCCAGACATTCCCTCCAACGGTTATGGCAAATCACAATTATTTTTATTTGTCGTCTGGTATCGGTTTATATTTTATTTGAATTAAATTATGCATTATTTGTTCCAAAATACACGAGTAGGTGTATATTACCAATATTTCAAACGTGAACTTGAACCTAATAAAATTTACAAACTCAAAAATAGTAATAGACGTTAAAAAACATTTTGAAAATCAGTTTTTGTTTTGATAGATAATTCGTTCAGTAAATCGAATCGGAAATTTTACCATGACTCGTCGTCATGGTTCGATTTACTTCGTTGTTCACCCGAGCCTTACATAAACACAGCAAAACCTATTCTTCATAGTTTCAATTTTTTTTTTTGTAAAATACAGGAATTATTTTCGCGACAGGGTTCAGTAATGACGCCATTTACTGACGTAGGGAGCTCAAAAAGTTCGTAGAATTGACATATAGGTGCTACAGTGTTCGAAGTAATTTTATTTTGTAATGCCATCCTTAGTTAGCGCGTCTTGCCACAATTCGAAGACGAAATAGTCATATCTCTGAATTTAGCTTTGGAAGGAGTTTGAACGGGACACATTCGGCTTTTTATATGAATCGGATTAAATCGCATTTTTTTTTCAGATATTGATTTTTTTGTGTTGCCAGAATGATATCCATTTTTTTACATATGCTCGAAGTTGACCCCCACGGTGGCATGCCGACGACGTCAGTTCTAGAAAATGTTGATAAAAATATTATACGAGGGCGGTTTGAAAATTTTTTATCAACCTTGTCTCCTTTGAGGACTACACAATTTGCCTGGTGATTTTCCTATGATTCCAATACATTAAAAAAGCTCCCGTCAAGCTTACAGTACACATATGTTATTACACGTATGTATAGAAAATTACATTATATAGACAGTTGGTGAAAAACGTAGGTATGAACATATAACTAATATATAGTGCAATAATTTTTATTTATTTTAAACCTTTTTAATTATCTATCTATTTTTTTTATTGTTCCTTACTTGCTACTCTAGCTTGGGCCGTGTTGGTGGCAAGTAGATAGTATAAATTTAATTTAGATAATATAAATTTAAATTCAAATAAATAACATATGGTAACAAAGATATATATATATATATATATGAACTATAGCATATAAATAATACCGAGTTGGGTAATTTATTCAATTAAACTAGATACCGAAATAAATTTAACTAAGATATGTTGACATTTAGCCAATGATGTGTTAAATATGTCAATCATGTCCTTATAATAATTATTACCTATATTCTCTATACGGCGAACGGGAGTACACAATAAATGGATAATAATATCACAATTATTGAGACACGGTGTTGGAGTTGTCACAATAATACGATAGATAATGCCTCGATGTTGGTGTGCGAGGTATTTATAATTTTAATAAACACTCTTGAACGCTAGTGCAGAATCCCCGGAAAGTTTATCCAACTTGGCTTCGACCAGGGCGGTCGGTTGCTTCTTCAAATAAAAATGTTTCGTGTCCCTCGTTATTTTCCATCGTTACGATAAAGCAGTCGTGCGACTCTGATGTACGATGTTAAACGCTAACTGCGCATCACACCTGACTGAAATTAAGCCAGACCTTGTTCGATGAATAACATTTGCCAGCGGTGTAAACAATTTTTATATAAAAAAAATATAAATTTTCCAAACTTTTCAAACCTCACTAGTATGATATTGAGTGACCGGCGAGTGAATGTCCATAAAATGGCAGAGGCTTAAGGCACGTCGACGGGGGTACACGTTCAATTTAAACTGATTTAGGCGTGTCAAAGTTTTATCTCGATGGATGCAGCGAATGCTACTTTGGGGAAAAACGCAAACGATCTCAAATTTCAATAGGGTGTTTAGCCACAACATACATTAATAAATAAATTTAAAAAATGTATCGATTGACCTCTCATAACATGAATGTATTACCAAAGAAAGTTCAAAGAGTAACCTGAACCGTGGACAAAGGGAGAAGACAGGCCACCGAAGAAATTAAAGCATGGTCCATTAGCAGGCCAAGAATACGCTTCAGTTTTTTGGTGTCGTAAAGGATTTTATTTTTTCAAATTTATATGATAACGGGAAGAATAAACAAATGAATGTGACCTTATGGACGAGTTACGAGCTGCCATTGTCAAAAAACAATCCATAAAGAAACCAAACGCCACCAAAATCAATTCGATTGACTTCCAATTGGTTTCCCATGCCCTAAAATAAAGATACCAGTTCTCTCCAATTTTTATCTGTAGACAATTAAAAATATTCCTTACTGGAAAGAGATACGAGAAAATACGTCGATTTTCAAGAGTTTGGGAAAACGTATTTAAAACGGATATAATGACAATCGAAAATTATTGGAATAAATGTATCGGTCTTAGAAAGGGTTATTTTAAGAAATACGAAATAAAGAATTTTACCCTAATCATTGCCTTTATGAGTCAGTTCAACGAGCTTTTTGAACTCCCCTCGTATATAACTAGAACTATTACCTAAATGCATTTGTTTTTATCTGTTTAATTCTTACCACGAATTTAAAAAAATATATATATTATTAACATCTGCAATAAATCAAATTTAATACAATTCCCAACTTTATAAACGTCGGTTTTGTTACCATCGTTTTTTTAATAATAATTAATAATAATAATAATAATAATAATTAATAATAATTAATAATAATTAATAATAATAATAATAATAATAATAATAATAAAAATAATAATAAAAATAATAATAATAATAATAATAAAAATAATAACAATAATAATAATAATAATAACAATAATAATAATAACAATAATAATAATAACAATAATAACAATAACAATAATAATAATAATAATAATAATAATAATAATAATAATAATAATAATAATAATAAATAAATAAATAATAAATAAATAATACTAATAATAATAATATGATGGTTTTTGTGAAAAATCACCTCAAGGGTTATTGTGTTTTGGGTTTTGTGAAAAAATTTGGTTTTTGTGAAAATTGGGTTTTGTGAAAAATCCCCTCAAGGGTTCCAGTGCAAAAAATATATTTTTTTTAAAAGCTTAGAAAATTGTGATATGTTTTGTTATTTTAGCACGAATGGAAAATGTTAAATATGGAGAAATTGTCTCATACGCTGATGACACAGTACTTCTAAAAGCAAAGACATGATTTGAATTAAATAAAAAGGCTAACACAGACATCCAAGAATTAAAAGTACAGTTTGACACTAATCTATTAACGTGAAACTCTAATAAAACACACTACGTACCCATCTTTATGAAAAAAAACAAAGATACTCATTCTGCACCAAACACTCAACACCATCAATATAACTTACTATGAATAATAACATTGAAAGAAAAAATATCAATTAAATACTTTGGCATCTCTATAGACCATGGACCAATGTTTACAATGGTCACCACATATAACTATTCTCAAAAACAGAGTACGAAAATTGACCTATTTAGGTTTGAGACATATTCCGAATGAAGAACTACTTAGGATGACCTACTTTGCTTTCTGTCAATCCATAATTCAATGTGATATAATAGGATGGGGTGGTACTTATAAAACTCATGTATAATCCCTTTACATTGCATAAAAACTAATGATTAAAATAATCTTTAAAAAATCATTTTTACATTCCTCAGAACTCATATTTAAAGAACTTGAAGCGAGAAAATAAAATAGTCTATTTCTGTACCACGCAAATTTACAAATATATAAAGAACATATATATATATACATATGTACCTGTGTATTTGAAATAAAACTGAATCACTCAAAAATAAACAATCTTAGGAACAAAAACATATTACCGATTACAATATGTAAAAAAAACTTTGGGTCAACAAGACTACAAATACCTAACAAATGTAAAAAAAAAAAGCTTAGAGAAAACTATTATTTGATATTATACTTTAATATACTTAATATACTTATACTTTAAAAAATATTATATATAATAAATTACATAATCGTTATATATTTTTACGCTGCACATAATCAAACCCACAATTAATCCCCAGTCTAAGTGAAACGACTAGTCCAGTATGTAATTAGGAGAAAAGTTGCGGTCGACAGCCGATGTGAAACAAAACATGCTATTAATGGAGGCAAATTACTTCTTTAATTATTCAAAGAAGTTCACCGTGTAGAGAAGTAGCATACTAGAATAATTCAGTTAAGGATGCCTAGTCTCATCCAATCCGTTGAATGCATTTTCGGTGGACATTTCCACTAGAAGCCTGTCTGGGTACCAACCTGCAACAGAAGAGAACATGGTGTGAGTGGAGAGGTCATAGAATAGTACGAGAACCTACTTAACTAATGCACGAAATATGCTAATGCGACTTGGAAGTGACACTATGCATCATGCAATGGCAAAAATATGGAAATCTGTGAAACGTATAATAGAACCACCATTTTATACAAATTCATAAAGAGACTTATGCTGGTGTTTATTATGTATTGTCGAAAATAAACTTTGCTTTACTTTTGTGTTATAATGGGTTCAGTTAAGTAGGTCAACCAGGTGACCCGCTTCAAGGTGAACAAAACTAGCTTTTCAGGTAACTTAGGGTGTTATATTCAACTGCTTGCATATATTTGTTTATTTTCGCTACACAATTGCACACATCGTGATTATTAATTAATAATATATCAGCCGTAGTCGTCGCCATAACTTGTTCAAGATACCATACGGCAGAACAGATGTTCCAGCACAGCATGGCATTTAAAAAAATAATAATTTAATTCCAGAAAAAAGGAAATTACATTTTCACTTACATAACTAGAAAATTATTACCAAAATAAATTCATAAATACATAACAATCTTATACACTTTAATTATTTTTTTCATTTAATTTTATGTGAAACAATTTCTTTTTAAATACACCTAGACTTTTTTTCTATTTTATTTAAGTCTGGAAGGCAATAATATAAATTGCTCCCTCATAGCTAATGGATTGCTTGCCATATTGCGTATGTATGGTGTTTAAATGACAAGAGGAATGGTGCTTTGAATGAACTTTTTAAAAGAGCAGTAATTTCTCTTTAAATAACCTTAAAACTTTTTAACATCTTCCCAAATGTTGAGAATGTTAAAATACGAAATCTTGTACTGTAAATGGTTGAGTATATAAATAATTTAAGTAGCAGGCGAAGTAGCCGTCGCTCATATAAATATCACAAAATGAATTAACAATTTTTGTCGGACTGTAAAAATAATACAAAGTTTTGCAAAACAAAACATCAATTCGAAACAGGATTTACAAACAAAAGTAAAAACACGGACAAGACAAATTGCCATTAATTGTTTAAATATATATAAATCTATCAAAAGAAAATCCTTTACTTAACTAAACAGGATTATCAAAATAAACAAAGGCTGATTTCGGTTGGATAGGCACATAATACGGACAGAAAACATTCGCGGCTCTACGTTTTCTTGCCATAATGTTTGCAGTACTTGGCAGTCTCCATTCTCCCGGAGTGAATAATGTCTTTTCAAATTGTGCTGACAGTGTTTTATTTATTTATAATATACAATTCCGAGTACAAATCTAGACAAGAATGAATGAACACGAATAATCTCACGGAAAGGTAAAACGGTATAAAAAAATAAGATTAACTTGTGCGTTGAGAAGTATTAAACAAAGTTAAGCCTTAGGACTCGGAGATATCGTATTAAATGCAGAAAGGCATTTATAAATGTATCCAAATTTGTTTTTAAACTAATAACTTTTGGAAGAATCCCAGCAGAATATTGAGGGATTTGACAAGTTTCCTCGGGTTCGCTTGGTTACAACTTTTCATTAGAGTCGAACAACGTTGCCAGGCGTTGCCAAAGCCATTTCATAGTTTATTTTGTACCTTGCAACGGATGATATATCGATATTTGCAACCCATAAAAATCATTCAAACGTTTTTCAAGCTTCACATCCTAAACCAATCACGCTCACAACCAATAATTACTGTGCAGCACCGTAATTTTAAAACAAGCCAAACCAGTAATTTTTTATATCATAATTATGTAGGTACTTCCGAATTTTTAGACGCCGCGCCACGATTAAAGTTTTGGGCGCCATGTTGACCTGGGGACCCTGGAATTTTAGAACCCAGTTTCAAGGAATTCTAATACATCATTATGTTGGAGAATTCTTTGTGAGTGAGGAATTTATTCAAGTAGTATTGGATACAGAGGAATTAGACCAGTAGAATCGAAAAAGATCCGCCGACGTATGTTTCGTTGGATCACAAGAAAGGAATGCGCTGATTTCATGAAATTTCAATAAACTTACGCATTCACACAAATCACCTTGTGTGCGAGTATAAACCGAGTTCTTACAGAAGTGTTTTCTCGCTTATGTAAAATAAACAAACAAAAAATTGCGGCGTTTGCAAGCGGCACAAGAAGTTGAATCACCGCACCGGTTCAACGCCCAGCACAGTTTTCACCCGCTGTTTAATAATAATGACTGAAAACTATTAACGTTCATAAACGTGATAAAAGCGTTTTAAGTGTTTTTGATTACCTGCACCAATACAAAACAAAGTGTAAACAAGATAAAGAAAACCTTCTTTGATTGAAGTAATAATTTTATGTATGTAAGTAGGTATAAACTGTTTTAGAGCATAGAATACAAAAGCAGGTTGTATATTGTATTGTAAGAACACACCGAGAAAAGAAAGATTTATTATCTTAAAAAAATCGTTATATTTATTTTTTTGGATTTTAATCGTGATACCGCATGAAGGTTTTGTACCTGAGGGTGATCGAAATAACGACTGAAGCCAAAATATCGTATTTGTTTAATTGTACGCTTTATAGTTGGTTACCTAACCTAACATGATAGATAGGTATGTTATTTTTTAAGTTTCACTTATTGTTTTAGAATGAATTCCTTCATCAGTGCTACAGCCATCCCCAGACTAGTAGGTGCATTTTGAACAATGATATTTATTCTTACATCTGAGTCGGCAAATAAATGGAACAAAGTAATAAAGTTTTTGAATGATAATAATATAACAATGGAATTCCATCAAGAATTAACAGTTTCAAAGCGACATTTAATTATTTTGGATTTCGTAAAAACGATTTAGGAGTTCCGTCTTTTTACTGGTTGTTCGCTATCAGTGAACAAATAAGTTTATCATTAGTATACAAGTTGGATAAATATAAAAGTGCATTATTCGCTGAACGCAAGTAAATCAGTACAGGTGATGGATGCACCATTGCCCTCAATTGAAAAACTACACCGTCAAGAGCGGAATGGTACAGCGGTAGACAGCCCAGCCGCCGGTCATGCCGTTGGCTGATTCACCGGAACGTCTCCGTGCGCCACTAATCTTGGTAACGACTATAGCAAGCTCTGTACTCTGCACTCTATAGTCCTACTAACTGTACTATCGTAGGACTCATCTCGCCAGCCGGTGTGATGTGGTTATTTGGGTAAGTTAAAACAACGCGGCTAGACGTTCCGCTTTGCCACTTGTGTCTTCCTTTTGGTGACGTGAAAGCTCGCACCCTCTTCTGATCGTGCGTCCCTGATAGCAATAATAACTTCCACCTTTTGAATTAGGCGAGAAGTTTGGTAAACTTGTTTACATTAGTTGTTACATGATCATTCTGAAAGAAAAAAATAAACAAGAGATTTTCATTCATTATTATACTGGATTGTAGATTGCACGATGTTCACTATTAAATATCGTACAGAATCACACGGTTAACAGAAGCCTAGCTCAAAATAAAAGGTAAGAAATATTGGTATTGTCATAAATTCAAAACCCGTCAGCTCCAATAAACAAATCATATTTCTTGTGTCACTATTTTTGAGCTCATAACAAAACAAAGTCATTGGTCTCAGATCGCAAGTAATGACTGTAAACCGACATCCAAAATAAACACTATGTTTGTACTAGTATAGTACCTACAACACGGCACATTATAGTCTGAAGACGTCCGCCCGCTGACAGACATGACGGACACATTATTTGAAATTCCAATGAATAAGATAGCATAGCGAATTCCCGAAGTAAACAATATAGACGTCGACCTGCGCGTCTGTGAGTGTTCTCGCACTGTTCGCTGGTTCTTGGCGCTAAGCGCTTTGTCTTTCGTTGCTCACCCATTGATCTGAGATTGTACAAGTACCTACCTATGTTACTTCAACTCTCGATGTTCTAATGCTTGACGTGTTATTAAGGTGAATACATTTTTACTAAGTAACACGCCAGTACAAAAATGTCAATCAATCTAGCTAATGGTAATATGTAATACAGTATTGATATGGGTTCGCTTTGTACTTTGATTTGGCAGATTATTATATTTGACTCGATATCAAATAATTCAAGGATTAACGACTAACAATATATTACACAAAGCGATAATAATAATAATACTTGGATGATTTGTATAGCGCCGTATTTGTGAAAAATCACCTTAAGGGCGCTGTACAAATACTACTTGCTAGGGTTTATCTTATTATGTACATGTACAGAAAACATACTTACCTGGTAGGGCACTCCAGATTAAAACGTTAAATTACAATGTTTTGGGCTGAGATGATATGACTTTGCAAGAACAGGACACATATTATAAAACACTGCACATTGCATGACATTAAAATTACTGTTTAAATTCCATTTGTCATTGATATTATATACATTAGAAGGTTAATGGCAAAATAAGAGTAGGTATTTATTTGAAACATGATTTTATTTGAGATTTTTGATAATAATTATTTACATTTACAAATATTTATAATTACTTGTTTATTAGGTATGCAACTGAACCATTCATGGATATGACTTTCCGAAGAGTTTCCGGTGTATTTATTATATGGAATTCTTATAGCTAGAGAAAATATCATAATCGCCAAAAGGAAGAGCTTCAACGAAGAATTTATTTAAAAATATTAAGAGTACCTAAGCATGTCCATATAACGTAAATATTTATAATAAGTTCTCCGGGACGCCTTACAAAATACGTATAAACAAGGTCTCGTCAGAAACGTAGCTTTATATTTTCATCAGATTTTTAGTTATACAGTAAAAGTTTCATGACAAACCTTTTTGAAAGTTAGAATTACGTTGGAAGGACGACCCCATCTGAAAGTTTTTTTATAGTAGAAACAGCGCGAGCAACCCTTTTGAAGTGCAAATACGCCCAAATATCAAAAGAATACCTGATGCTTAGAAAAATAATAGATCAACATCCAATTTAAGTCAAACAAAACTATCATGTTCTCGTTATAACCAATACTAAACGTATTTGCCGAATTGAATAAATTGGCCTTTCTACCCATTGCACTACCATGAGTAGCATGTCACTGGTGGAAACTAAAGAGTGTCATCTCAATGTTGAATAATTGAGACCTAGTCACAAAAATACATTCCCTAGAAACTAGCGTTAACAAAATACAACGTTGAAAATGTACGTAGAAACAATGACTTAATACTACTAGATGAGCCTCAAGTACTTGAATATTACGAGCATATAAATTCGTATGGGTTCTTCCATATAATATAATTGCTGATTTCCGGGTTACTGCGACATGCTATTGTCTCTTTGCCCACATTTAAAGAAGCCGTAGAAATGTGTACATCACAATTATTTCTATTGTCAGTGAGGTAATGTCACGGTACAAAATAACCTAAAAACGAAAAAGCAGGGATTTATGTTATATTTGAAACCGTTTCAAGCGAATTCATTTTAAGGGTCAGCACTCAAAATTTCTCTAAATATCACTTCGTAGTTTGATAACTCAAGCAATACTACAAATGATTTATATGAAATTTCTACACGGTTAGTTAGGAAAATGCATAAGTAATCTATTAAATTCTATGAAATACATACAAAAATGTCTGAAAATGGGTGCAGTTTGAAAAATCAGTGAAGGTAATTTTGAACGCTTTACCTAAAATTTCAGCAAGTATTTCATTAGAATTTATAAGATTACAGTTTAAGGAAATTTGTCTTTTGAATTTGTCTTTTGAAACCTTGTACATTTTTCTAACTACCATATAGAGTTTACACATAAATCATTCATAGTATTTCTTGCGTCATCAGACTACAGTAGAAAGTGAGTATTTTTGGGTGCTGGCTGTTAATTGAAATGTATAGGTACATTTATCTTTAAAATGAGAAATACATTTCGTTTTGAACGTTAAATTCTTAAACTTTGTAATGGCGTTTAAACTTAAAACGGAATGTGATTTAAAAAGGGCGTTTTTTCATGAATAATTCACTCGCGGCAAATGGTGTGATTGTTATACTCGTTGCAATGTGGATACAAGAATGTTCTGATGGTATGCAAGGAAAACATTTCTGAATCGGTTTGATAAAACGGAATTTAAATTATTTGTGTTACTGGAGCGGCCGCAGTCAGGGATCGATGTTTATGTTAAAGATAATCACTGCAAGGATTAAAAACAGACAAAAACAAAATAGACATAAAGAAATCACAAAAAACTAAACAAAATTGGATTAAGAAAAATGTTATATATACCACAGCATGGGCAAATTAAATGATTGAACGAACAAGCTCAAAAACAAATAGACCCTTTCAAAGAAAACCAATGAAGAAGCACCGCGATAGATATGGGCTAAATAATGTATTATACAACTTACCCAGCCCAAAACACTTCTTTGAAACTTGCAAGATTAAAAATTCATGGTTTACAAGTACATAGGTATTTCTTGGAAAGAGTTCCGGCACACTTTACAAACTGGGTTGAAGCTGTTAGTTTGTGATAACTTCCCGCGAAGATCTTCGCACCAGTATCTTGAATCTTCATATGTACTGTCCATAATGCTAGAGATAATCGATAATGTATAGCTTAATTGTATCCATTTTGCGTATCCACTTATACTGAATTATAACTACAATAACTCTATTAAGATCTATTTATTCCGTTTAAGTGGAACAAGGTATTGAAAACAATTTTTGAATAATTGATTTAAATATTCAGGGTAAACTAAAAATAATTAAGAAAATTCACAATCACATGTGGGGTTAATTTCAATATTTTAGAATAAAACACTGTTAGCACGTACTTTTACGCACGTGCTTTTAAATATTTAGATGGATTGTTTGTTAGCGGGTGTATACGGAATATGAAATTAAATAAATTTTTAGTGAACGTTTAAGCTCAACTGCTATATTCATTATGTCGTCTTAATACTGTTATACCCACACGGAGAGAAATGTATTGCGTATTTATTCGAAATTCTCAGCAATGTATACGAAATTACCGTTAAAAACGTGACTGCGGGTCTTACGAATAATTTAACAGGAAGCGGCTGATAAATTCACAGGACATTTAACAGGATTTCCTAATATTTTCGCATTACAATTATGAATATCTTGAATCTTCCCGATAATTCCACAGTAAATACTAACCCTTTATTCGCACTTATACGAATGCTCTATAAATTACCAATCATTTAGTCGTTCTTATATGAATACTATCTAAGGTCTTCCTGGATATTCCGTAAGTAAAATACTGAGAATTGATTCGTTCTCTTACGAATACGTTATTAGGTCTTCCTGATATTTTTTTTAGGTTCATGTATAGATACTTTATGCTTTCTATCATGTTATTTGCCCTTTACTTACTGATTATATTATAACTTATAATTATAACTTCTTACTATTATTTTTAAGGATTGCACTGATCATTCCACTCCTAAAAGAGTTCAACGTTATGCATTTTTATAAATGCATACCATTGAAATCTTTTAGGACTGGAATTATGAAATGTCAGTGCAACCATTAAAAATATAGGTAAGTCCTATAATATTATCAGTAAGTAAGAGTAATTAACACGACAGTACAAATATAAAAATATAATCTTATATACTATAAATCTTTACACTTAGACACTATTCTAAGTGTAAAGATTTATAGTACATACATAAAATTTTATTTTCATAAGTTCTACAAAATATACATACTTATATTACACAAAGTTAATATATTTATTAAATCATCAGTTTGATTTATCACTTAATTCTACTTAAAAGAATATTGATTTTGGATTAAAAATGAAATGCAAAAACAATTTTGAATTATTTTTCATTTATTGTTTTTATTTTCATTGCCCGCAGATATATATATAAACACATTTATTTAGTTATTTACTTAAAATGGATTACAAAAAAAAACGTAAGCCACTCATCTCACTACACATTCCTGTATTAAGATGAGGAATTTTATAATTTGGTAAAACAATATAAAACAAAGATTAAAAAAAAATTATTACGACAACAAAAAACAAAAAACGATATCATCAAAGTTATTTAAACTACAAATTGAGGTGGTTTGGGAACGTATTGAGAATGCTAGAAGGTCGAATTCTTCGGAAAAGAGCTATTCCAGAGGGAAGACGTCGAGTGGGCCGTCCCAGACACAGGCGGAAGAAGCAACTCCAGATGCTGTGCGAGGAGAGGCTGGACCTACTATGGACGGATGCCGTTGACGTAGCACAGGATAGAGACGCCTGGAGGCGCCTTGTTGATGCGATGGGTCCCCGAACCAAGTAGGGCAAGGGGGAGAAGATGATAAACGTTGAAAATTGTACAGTAAGTTGGCAGCGCATTTATAATTGACAACAATATTCACTGTAAACCAAATGAAAATAAATTTGATGGTAAAACGTTCGTAAATGTTAAAAAAAAAAACAACATATAACACGACAACCCTACAAGGTGCACCGCTCGGAAACGGAAGACACTACAGATACTGCGAATAAACGCATATAACGACGTAATTGTATAATATACGGAATACGAATAATTTAACAACCTGTTAATAATAATAAATAATAATATATCATGATTGTCCTGATAGAATATTTGTACTATTCATATTATACAATTAATAATATTACGAATAATGTATCACAACTTTTTCGTGTATTTTAATAATTTATCGGGAATGTCCTAATTTAATATTTGTACATCAACTATCTTTCACAAGACACTATTGACAATAATACTATTTGAGTTATATAAGTATTTGATTCACTGATCGTGTAATATTTCGTGATTACTTATTCGTCATAATCTATATAAATGTTTCAAAGACCCAATCATGTCTGATTACGTCTACAAGGGCTCGAAATGACAATCTAGTCTCCTTTAATGGAAGCAATCTTCACAACAAGCCCTCCGTTGATATGCTTGGTGTAACCTTAAATGACCAGCTCAGGTATGGGGGCTCCATCGAAGCCAGAGTAAAGTTAGCCTCTCAGAAGCTGGGCGTATTGTACAAAGCCCGCAGATACTTTAATAGTACACAACTTCTGACCCTGCACAAATCGCAAGTATGCCTCACTGTAGAATTTGGCAGCCACCTCTGATCGGGAGCCCCAAAATATCTGAAAAAAACCTTCGACTCTGTGCAGTGGTAGATTCGCCTATGTTAACAAACGGACTGCAATCCTTGGAGCACAGACGTGAGGTGGGAATACTGTCCTTGTTCTACCGGTATTTTAATGGAAAATGCTCTGAGGAACTAGCGTCATTGATCCCTTCGGCACCGGTGCATAGTCGGTAAACACGCCAAACGTGCGCCCAACTTCCTCCATCCTACAACATGGGTCTCTTCAAGACCCAAGTTCACTCCTTCCTATCCTATAAAAGATCCTCCACACATCATCCCCAAAGATGATATAGGCCTTGGGGGAAATTATTTCGCTCAGGGTCTCCTGTGTAAAAAAAAAATTCATTTGATCAGCGGAGTTATTTTTCAAAAACTCGAATTTGACTCGCGTTTTCCCACGTCTCGCTCTGCAGCGGGACTGATTACCGCGTCAGCCGCATTCGTGGGGCCGGGAGTTCACTCGTTTTTTCAAAGCATTAGAATTTGATCGACTTTTTCATACGTTTCGCACTTCAATAAGGTATTCATTTGATTGGACTACATAAAATGTCTCGGTTAGTTGACGGCGCGATATTGAAAATATTACTTAAATATTTTAAAACAACACTTTTTACACAATTCTGCATTATTGGTTAGCTTTTCACATATCGCACAAGAAAAAAAATTCACGGACTAATTTTTATTTCATATTTTCCATTTTGTTCGTATCTGACAGAGTGCATCTTTACAAATGTGAACTATAGAAATAAAGATTGTAAAATTTCTTACAGTTCCCTATATTCTATTGTGGTTATATTTTTAATCAATAGAGTCGGCGATTTTTCCTTCCAATTTGAAATTGTGTTGGAAATATGTTATATTTTTTGGCTTAAGGTGCGTTCCCACCTCATCTATTCTACGCGATAGAATGCCCGATAGAAATAGAAGCCCAATGTTGAATCGACTTCAACATTCGATCTATTCTATATATAATATACCGACAATAGAACCGTGTTAATGGCAGTTGCTACAATCATAGACATAAAAATGAAGATTAAGAATTTGATTTATTTTTAACAAAAACTATAATTATTTCATTTAAAAATATTCATTTATTGCTTTCTAGTAAAATTTGTAGAACTCCATAATAATTTTAACTTTATTACATATTAAATTAAATTATTATTAAAATAATTTTACTATTAAAAATAAAATAAAAACTTTAAATTAAAACGGAATTCAACAAAGTGAATAATAAAAGAAAATAAGATTAAGAATATTCGTACGACATTTTGCTGACAGCTTTGCTGCGTCTCTTTGCGAATACAAAATTATTATTTTTTCGAAGAAGAATTCTTCTTCTAGAAGGTTTTCACTTTGTGATGTCATTATGTATTTTAATTAAAACAAAATAACTTTGTATACATCACTTTATTAATATACAATATTACTACATGTTTCGTGAGCGATGCTCACAGCTCGAGTATACATTGATACCGGAAGATGTGAGCATCGCTCACGAAACATGTAGTAATATTGTATATTAATAAAGTGATGTATACAAAGTTATTTTGTTTTAATTAAAATACAAATTTATTGAAATAGAAAAGAAAAAAAAACAGAGCAGATAAGTGTGAACGTGCGACAATTATCTTATATTATACAAAAAATCATTTTATGAAATAGACCATAGAATTCATAAGGTGGGAACCTGACATTACATATGCAAATGAAAGTTTTTAAAAAATCACGCATCGGTGAGTAAATGCATCCACAGCCCCCAACACTGTAAATAAATAAATGTATAAAAAAAGGTAATATCTATTAAAAACTTCTTACGCTTTTGTCATTTTATAAATATTCTCCAGTCCTAAAAATTTACAAATATTTCAAATAAAAAACAAAAAATCATATCATCTCTAAGCTTAAATTTTCTAATAAAACTGAGTTCATCTGAAGCGACTTGCCAGGTAAGTGTGTTTTTCATGTATATGTTTGAACATAATTAGATAAAGAATAGGTAGTAATATTTGTACAGCGCCCTTGGGGTGATTTTTCACGGCGCTATACAAATCATCCAATTATTATTATTACGTGAACTTTTCATATTTGAAACTGAAGTAGGTGCCTATGTATATTTTTAAATCTAAACAAGCGATAAAGTACCTAATGTATTATACATGGAACTAGGATTGGATTCATAACATTAAAACAGACATTAAAGAAATCTGTATTTAAAAATGTGCGTTGTTTATTTATCTAATTCCTAAATCCATTAACAGAATATATTTATTGCTATTATTTATTTGTTTGAAATAAATCAAATTATTTATATAGCGCTGTTTTCGGGAAGAAAACATAACTTCAAGGGTGGTTAGGTTAACCATAAGTGTGTGGGTGACATCAAGCGATTAATTCTGTAATCCATAATATTATGTTTAAGTTTATGATAACCTCAGGGTTAGGTCGAGTTGAGTGAAATGTACGGATAACTTAAAATAATGATAACACGTAGGTATTATAAAAATATTAAACCGTTGGTGTCAAATTATGATTTAAATTAGGGAATAATAAAGAAAAATTAATTCAGGTATCAATTTGCAACATTATTAATTTATATTTGGGAAAGAAAATTGTCACCTCCGTTGAGTGCAACGGGCAAAATGCTAGTACATTATTATGTTAATCTTTCTGTTATATATGCATACATCACCTAAACGTTATTTTCCAAAGTTCCCTAGAAATTAAATTGCCATCCAAACGATATCAATTCAAAGGAGATCGAACGCTAATTACTTGTTAACTATTATTGAATGGGGACAACGTGGCGATGTCTTCTCTGCTTCGTGACTGTACGCCCGTTGCATTTGTCCATTTAACCTGTCGATCTATGCAAGTCCCGCATAGAAACGAGGGTAGTTATGGGACCGGTCATTTGAGAACCCGTTCGCTGGGATGGGTACCTGCTGAGAAGCGAGGCGAGAGATACATACCCATAATACTGAGATGTACACATACACACCCGGATAAAACTTAATTTCAAACACCCAGCAAAAAGAAGCCTGCATAGTTCACAAGTGTTACGATAATACCTATATAGCGTAACGGGGTGACTAGTGCCTTGTATCTCGGTAGAGCGTTCCGGGTTAATATATAGCGAGAATGTATAAACTCTGTTTTAATCCGTTCGAAATGGCTATGTATGATATTTTTTTAGTACCCACCTACGAGGTTCCAACGAGATAAACATTAACTATTGTGTTGTAATTCGAGTGTAAAGGGGAGGCAGTAAAATGCCGGGTAAAAAGAACGAGGCAGCGCAAGCCAAATTACCTTTAAATTAACTGGTAAATTCCGGGAACACTACAACCGCTTACGCAGGTACATTTTTTCAAAGAAGGTCGGAAAGAGTCTTGTAAAGATTTTGCTTTTGAAATAAAATAAAAAAATAAAAAAAACTTATGTTCCTGGAAAAATGTAAGTACCTCAATCCCGCTTTAAATCATAAAGGGTTTTTTTTTAAAAGCTACATTTTTATAACTCTAATAACTCCCGGTAAGTGGGTTGGTATAGAAAAAGAGCAATATTACGGACGTATGTATCAGGAGATTCTTTATCGCGGTCGCGTGTATTTCACTCATAAAAGCACTGAAATCGGTAAAATCTCGACAGCCCACTTGCCCAGTCCACTTCATACTCATGAACTTGTGCCGAGAATATATTTTTAATCAATGAAATATGAGCCGTTAAAAATTGTCATCAATATAATATTAAGAAGTGAAAAGTTTGGGTCCTAAAAATATTCAGACGATGATGATAGTGACGTTGTTTAAATTATCGGTTATAGGTTACGGGTTCATTTCAGGGCTGGACGTTCGTGTTAAAAAAGCATAATTGCATGTTCAATTTACGCGAACTCGTAATACACCTTTTTATAATATTAAAAACAATATCGAATTGCAGCACATTGTGGCCGGAGGGTAAATAAAAAAAAGTGCAATGTATTTCACATAAATTGCGTTCCATAAAATACATGTACCATAATTTACAGAAAGCTTTTAATCTGATGACAGAAATAGCAACCTCTACTCGTGATTTCTAATTGCTCTGATACCAAGTTACATTTTGCTATGTTAGTTTTCTTAAGAGGGAAACCAGTACAAATATTAATAAAACTTTCCCAATTTGCATAACTTTAAGAACAGAAGCTCTTTCTTAGTCAAGTAAAACCATTTTCATGTTACCCATATCATAATAATAATGCTTTAGGTAGTATGTATGCATGTGTAACCGAAAATAATGTAATCGTAAGATATATGAGCCCATAATAACATCGAAGGCCCCAGACATTTGCTGGCAAGTTTATATCAATTTTCCCAGTACAAGGAAAAATAGAAATTAAATAAGTTTGAACCTAACCCAGAAAGAGAATAAGCAATTAAGAATATTAAAAAAATGCCACTATCCAATTCGAATCACAGTAGTTTCAAGCAGTTACACGCTGTAGTAACATTGAATTTAAAGCCATTAAATTTTACATCACCTATAAAATTACCATATTTCGAGCCTTTCCTTTAGTGCCTGATGTAACAAAAACAAAAATGTATTGTGTACCTACTGCATCAAAGGGTACAGGGGAAGAAGCTAAGAAGTAGTTAGAAGTTTGCTCGGCGGGTACATCTACAAAAATCGAGATGCCAAGATCATTATATTATATCCAGAGACATAACCGACGGTAAAATAAGTTCCAGTTGTTTAGTCCGCCCACGCTCAAGTTATATGCCTGTGTTGCCGCACGTTCCCGTCATGTCTGGAAGCGGCTATGTTGATAATAGTTTGATAAGCAACCGAGATATATTAAATAATAAACATTCTTCTGGAGAGGAGCAGCGTCCATCTTGTCTTCAAGGCACATCATAAATACTCATTCTTTACAAGGCGGGAGAGGTCGTGCAGGGTCAATAATGCGTTATCTTAATGCTTATTTTAGTATTTCATAAAAGGTGGACCTACTTTGTTAATAAATACTTCTTTCATTTTAATTATTCTGTATAATGTAAACACCAGCACAAAAAAGCGTCAACACATCTACAGCCTCGTTCCGGTATATAAATAAATATTTATCTGATCGAAAGGAGATAGCCCACGCAAATTGGAACGGTTCTCGAATAGTTTCATGATGTTATCTGGTCAGCGTCTCGAATAAATTGGAGTTAAAAGATGTGTTTTTATTTCATATCAATCGACCTACGCGATAACGTTCACGAAGGCGTTGACCCATTTCATAAACATTCAAAATTCAAGCACAATTCCCATTCGTTGGTCGATTACCGTAGATATGCATGTAAAACGTTAGCATTTCCTGGTAATGTGTTTACATTTTATTAATGAATGGGGACGTTTGGTATTCCAAACTACACACAATGCTACTGATTCGATCGAATATTATGTTTATTGCTTGGTTATCTGTTGAATCCTTCAACGGCTATTGGCTACACATTAACCTGTACTTCCGGGACATCACAGTATAAATATACATTGTATGAACAGGCAGACGAAAATTGTTTTATGGCGTTATGTCATAAAATGGTTCTCAAGGTTATGGATCCATAAACGAAGAAACAAAATATGCATACGAAATGTTTATCCAAATAAGTAAACGATCCATCGATGATATTATTAACACATCTCAAATGAAGATAATATTGAAAAGTTAAATTGGGGATAATATTAATAATTCTTAAAATTAAAGTATGATATCGATAAAAATTACGGAAAATAATTAGGTCAATTAGCTCAGTGGTTAGAGGGTTGTTACGGTAAGACAAAGGTATTAGGTTCGATTCCCAGGTGCGACCGATACCTTTTTTTTATTCTCTGTGTCTTTTTCAGTTTCGTATTTCATTTCAAATTTGTTAATATTACCTTCGATGACTAAATATTGGATGAGGTTTATAAGCTTGAATAAGTTATTCCAATAAATGAAGTATTTTTTACTTGAAGTAAAGATTTTAAACAGCTAACGTAATTTAGTTGTGACATTGCATTTAAAAGATTTACAGTAACAAATTTCTCAAAGCCTCGACTAAAATAATAATATGTCAATTGGTCTGAACTTTACATTAAGCTTATTTGTATGCATGCGCGACGAGCACAGCCGTTGCTCGAATACGATTCGTGCGAAGATTTCATTAGGGAGATGGAAATCCATCACTCGAGAGAAGATAGACAACTGATAAAAAAATACAGTGAAAAAATATGTAAGAGGGGAGTTCAGCAAGTACGTAGAACTCAATATAAAGACAATGGTTAGGAAGCAATTTTTATTTTATTGAAATAACTATGTTCGAGTATCATTGAGTCAATTTTAAGTGCGATTTCCCAAACCCTACTTATAGAAAATATAGTACTTTTTCGCATACAAACTCCTCATATAACTGAAATCACATCCCACCAACTAATATTTTCAATTGTGGGAACAAATACATTTTGGAAGAGGTGTGATCTACTGAATTTGGGTTATGAGAAACCAATTGGACGTCAATAAAATGGTTTTTGGCAGCTGTTTGTGTCGACGAATGAGCCGGAGCATTGTCGTGATGGAATAGATTTTTTACGTTGTTTTCTGGGTTGTTTTTCATCAATGGGAGGGCGTAAATTTTCCAACTGGTCAAAATAATAATCTTTGATGATTGTTCTTCCCTTTTCCAAATAAACACGAAGAAAATCTCCTTGGGCATAACAAAAAACTTAACCCATGTCCCTGCGGGTCGATGGACAGGCTTTAATCGCTTGGGCGCCATATCTCCTCCCTTTGTCCACTAATCCAATTGATCTTTAAACTTTGTTTGATATTAATGAATTCAAGTCATCAGAGGTTACAAATTTATACAAAACAAACTGATTTTTTAAAGTCCACTATGGCTAACCACTCCTTTGACATTTTATATCTGTCACTGCTAATAGCGCACTGTCATCAATATACTTTCTTCGTATTCTAAATTTAGCAGCCCTCTTTAGATAGTCATCGTACAAAATGAGAACATGTTCAAAAAATTGGAAAACGTTCTTGTCATACAAAACTAAAAAATCAATACCTGGACAATTTCGATTTTCTGAGTTTCAAAAAAAAAGTCGAACACATCCCAACACCAATTCCATACTTAACTGTATAGAACAACATCGAGTTTATGTTAATTGTACGAACTTATTGAACTCCCTACGTATATAATACAGGAACGATAAAAATCATTACCAAAAATGAAGTGACTGTAAGTTATTATAAACAGAATGTAGACACCATTATTTCATTTCGAGCTCTGCGGAATTTCGTTCCCGGAATTAACCAAAGGCCACGGTCGTGAAATGGAACCCGATCCTGATTTTACGTAAACGTGGTACAAGGGTACAGGCAAAAGCACAGAGGCAAGTTTTCGATGCTGGGAATGCATAGCATGTACCAAGCACGTTCAAGGACCTTCTCATAACACAAATTAATAAAGCGAGAATATTAGGATAAATGTATGCAGAGCGGACAGGTTGGTTTACAGACCATTATTCGAGCTTGTTTAGAGTGCGACCTCTCACAAGAAGAGTGCCTAATTAAACAAAGGGCCCTGCAATTATGATAAAACGTGTCGCAGAACACGGCAAGTGTTTTAATAAGATTTTTTATTAAAAAAAATAAAACCATAAAACGACAGAATTTCTGCATACATAAAGATGCAAGATGTCGCCAATTTCGCGCGGCGTCTCGGTTTAAAGCTCCCTCTAGTAAAATAATGTCTTCCGATTCCCGGAGGTACTTAGAACAATATTTATTTTACTCTGTTCGTGAGAGTACATCTTCGACATTTAAATGGATTGTTTGTTTACATACACGAATCATGCCGAACGGTCTCGCTTGCCGAAATAATATACCTAATATATATTATGTTTTCTGTAAACTCGACTCCGCGATAAGTCGGCACTCAAGGTGAGTTAATGTACAGACAGAATTATACAAACTTATTTTCAATTATGATGAAATGCAAAAGGTGTATTCGGAATAAAAATAATCGTGCCTGGCAAATTTCCAAACTGCGAATAAACTCAAAATAATATAAATAAAGGGAAAGTGGGAAAGATGAGACAGGAAAAGCTTTCTCCGAAATCGAAGTACACGAGAGGAAGTGAATCATTGCAGCGGAGAAGCTACGCGACTGATTGGTTGTTGGTTGGAGACGACTTGCGCCTGCGGGATATTAGGCATCAGTACCTAACATCTAACACGGCCTACCGAAAACGTATTCGATGCTAACGAGGCATTACATGCTAAGATAATAATGCCGCACATATACACGGTACATGGTAAGCTTTCAAATTTACGCTCCCATAAAGTTTGAATAGGTTGACGGATGTATAAAATTAGGGATAAACGAAATTTAATGACGGACCACATGTACTTACCAGCGTCAAATTAGCCTTTTACTGCGTGTCGGTATGTACATATGAAATTTGAAAGTGCTTAGTTAAATTATTAGATCTCGTTTCCGAGCACGAGAGGTCTTCGTAATCCAGAAGGCAACAAATGTTTAAATTGAAGAAACTTAAAAAAAACTAGCATAAATAGGCGCTAACATTTCAAAGAGTGGTTTGTCTTCCATTATTCACATGTTTAGAGTCTTCTTGTTATAAGTGATATTGGAAGTTAAGACGGATTTAGACTTAAACGGGATCCACATTCCATAAAGCTCGCTGCAATTCATTACTATAAACGAAAGCAAATACCACAAAACATCCATTAACACAGTAAATTCTTGCACGTTGTACTGCAGGGATAGGGTTTCACGCCAGATTTAAATTATGTAAAAAAAAATCATCGGGTTGATAGCGAGAAGATTTATAACGAAGACGTCAGGGAAACCTGCAGGAATTCAGTTAGACTTAGTTCTAATATGCTATCCAAGTGGAAACAATCGCATATGTGAAGGGGGAGGCGCGAGGCGCCCTCTTCGGATATATTTAGAGGAGTGCTATCTGTTTCCTCCCTCGCCGATCCGTTATGGAAGTGACAAACTCAGTTTGCGTTCGCTTAGGAAGGTACTCTTATTAAAGGTACTTTTTCCGGAAGCAGTTGTATCTCGAAACATAAACATGTACGATAGATAAATGAGACATATTGTACGAATGTGTGATAAAGTGTAGCCAGCCGTTTGTCAAACGCCGTATTCCTCGTGTCGTTTACATTTTTACTTTTGTAACATGTTTCACGTTAATATTAAGTAGCCACTTTAGATCGGCAGGCACCAAATGGCTTGCGGAATACTTTCAAACAGATATGGCTGTGTTAACATTACTCTCAATTGCCGTTCGCAATAATGACGCCAGATTTACAAATGGAAGACAGCCGAGAGAGTGAGAACAAAAATAAAATGTTTAACTTGTCAAAATTTCAAGGCCTTCAAAAAGTATTGATTAAGTACACAAATGAATACAATATAATATAAAATGCGTGTATAACAAGGCATGCAGCAACTCCCACATTGCGCACCTTAAATGACCGCTAATGACAGACAGGCCCACCCACGAGACATTATCATGTCACGCTAGTATGGAAGGATTGCCTTTATTAGGAGCACACATACACTTACGTCAAAATATTTCCAAGGGGGAGATAACTGTTTATTTTTTAAGATTATTCATGTTCAGACATGTTATTGTTTCTAAAACCTACACTCATTATAATTTTAAGGCCTTACAGATTTTCTCGATTTTCGGAGGTAGGTGTAATTTACAGAAACACTATTTGAAAAAAAGTAACGCATATATAAACAATTTGTTATTATACAATTTTTACTGAATTTGTTATTAATATTAAGTATTGAAAAATGGCGAAGTTATTAGGCGGCAAGTAAATCTTTTTTTATTGACGCACACGTTAATGGAGATAGACTTCGGCATTGATTTGATGGTTTGAAAAAATAAATAGACATTTTCATAATTACATAATACATCTCCCCTTCCGTGTAAACCAACAAAAATATTAAAACAAAAATTTTATGGGAGAATTTTTTGATTCTTTCTTTTACTGGTAGAAGAATATTATATATGTAATATACAAGAGACATACCTGACTTACTTTAACCAGTGATTCCTGATCGTATTTGGAGTAAAAAAGTAAACGAAATTATGGTCTCAGGTGACATTTTTAGTAGTTTTGTTTAAAACAATTATACCAGACGTGAATATCAAGTTTGTAATACCCTCCGTTTGCGTAACATCAAACCAGTACATAACTTAGTAGGGGATACGACTAGATACGTAATCACTACTAAGTTCGTGCAGCTTCGAGCGAGCGACGACTAGATACGATCCTCTATCGAGCTCGCACGTAGTACTCGTCGGGCTCACACAGACGACCCGACCACAACCTTATAGGGAGGAGACTAGATACAAATCCCTGTCTTGTTATGTTTGCACAAAATAATGATTTGTGCAAACGCCCGATTTCATAATTTAATTTTATCGATAGAGATGCGACTAAGATACAATTCTCTATGTTTGCACAAAATAATGATTTGTGCAAACGCCCGATTTCATTTCATTTCATATGGCTTTCGATAAGCGTAGTTCCGGGGGCGTCGAAGAAGTGAACGATAAACAGTTCACGTTATCGTCTTCTTTTTTCTACGCCCCTGAATGTCGTTTTCGTGCCGAGCCGCTACTGGCCACTAACGGGACATTTCTCCGACCCCCGCCACTTATACGGTCGTTCCCGGCGACGATCCCGAAAGCAGAGCGGGCTCTCATTGGTTGAGCCCCTCCGATCCACAAAAACTTGTCAAAAATTATTGTTCTATCAAAATTGTCTGTCTTTGTAAGCGATTCCTGCGGCTGCGGTGACTGATCTAAATAAACGATCTTTTCTGATCTGTTCATTAATTACTCAATTTATGTTTGTACAATGCATTTTTCTGTAATTCGGCGGCAAAGTATCAACTGTCCTACATTGACCCCCACGACATATTTTGTAATAATTTTGGCTTCTTTAATAAAAAATAGGTGAAGATTGCAATAGGCTCAATTCAAGCAGAAGGTCGAGGTTCACATCCTAATTTTTTGATTAAGTCGATCCAAGATTGACAGAATCTACGGCAGCTCGCGAAAAATTCACGAGTTCAAACTGCCCGATTCGCCGCACGGTATCGCACCGAAGTACTTGAACGACGTTTGCAATTCTAAAAAAGTAGAGTATTCTCACGGATTCAACACGCCTTCTAACTACTTCGCCTGCATCTTCACCCGGCCTGAAAACCGATCGAGACTTTTTCTTCACCTCCACCAGCCCCTTGCAAGAAATCGTTTGCCTTTTTCAAGGCATTTCCCCCCCTCAAGGAATACACCTTCCCCCTTCCTTCCTAACCTGCTCTGAAGCGTCGAAGTGGCCAGCCTGATTTTCTTCTTCTAAACGTGCGGCAAGAGTTTACAGATCTTGTCCCGTACAACAATATTTCTATCAAATGCAATAAAAATGGTTTTTTTTTACATGTCGTCACTGATCATTCTGCCGAGTAACCGCCCAACCCCCCACATCGACCCTTCCCGCAAAACACCTACCAATTATTTTGTTTTTGGGTAAATTAAAAAAAAAAGTCGCCGGAGACCATTTCATTTACATTTTTTACTTCAAATAAGGTCAGGAATCGCTGGTTAAAGTAAGTGAGGTACGTCACATAACCCTGAATAATAACATATTATGAAATTATAAAAATGTTTGTACATTCCTTTTTCAGACACTCAGATCGACGCCGGTGTGCATCACCATCAACGACGCGTGGGTCAAGAAAAAAATTTTTATTTACTGGCTAAACTTCGCCATTTATTAATGTTATGCAATTTTATTTTGTTTTTTGTTTGTTATCATAATTAACAAATTGAGAAATAATGTAATAAAAAAAAAATTCAAGGTTTTTGCAAATGTACCCCCGAAAATCGACAAAATCGCGTATGCAAGATCTCAATATAAAATCATTACAGAAAAGGATAGAATCATATTTTAACAAAAAGATTAGAAAAAAATATTTTGTAAAAAAATATATACCAACAAGATGCCTACTAGAAAAAAATTATTGGAAAATGGAAAAATAAACGAGATTATTTGTGAAACTATGAAAATAATAAATAATTATAGTTCAATTTTGGAACAACTTATTGAAGCTTATAAACCTCATTTAAATATACAGTCTAACTTGGTTATAAAGATCACAGATATAGCGAGGTCACGGCTATACTGAGCAATTACCCAGTGCTATTTTAGTTCAGGCTTATTTTCATACGCTAATTGCTGGCGGTTATAAAGAGAATATGTCACTGATATATATACCGTACAAATAATTTTCTCAACACAATTTCTAGAGTCATACATAGATCGATTAGTCTGAAAAAAAATCAATTTCCGAGGTAAGTAATAATGGGCAGAGATGGTGGCACAGTGCGGCGGCGAGCGGGACGGCAGCTTGATACTACCTGTGTAAGATTTTCGCCAATGTGAAACATTCCTGTCTATTATGTAAAATTGTGATATAAAATCTGTGAAAGTCGTGCGAAAATTAGGCTTCGCAATTTTGTTCCCTTTTTATATCTTATTATGTGTTACTACTCATCATCAATTTTGTTTTAAAAACAAATAAAATTGTACGAGTACCTACATCCTTAAATAGGGTAAGTTCATAAGGGTGATGCACAATTTTTTACCCATTTATCAAACGGGGCTCGCGACAACAATTTATTTTTTTTTGTGTGGGGAGGGAGGAAAATCTTGAATACACATTTCTGGGATTTTTTTGAATTTCGTGCGGTACCAACGATTCATCGAATTTTGTTCCATTCCAAAATTCCAGCCAGGGTTTTCAATTATTACAACGAATATTTTGATTTTTCTCTTCAGTCAAGTCTTTTCTTAAACCAATGACAATAGCGCAAGCTACGAAACAATACGCGCCCCAGCAAGCGATAATAATATGATGGACAATTTAGTGATATTTTTCTTGGAAACGTCAAACCAGCTGATGAGATTTTTGAAGTGGGAACTGAGAAGAATGGGAGAAAAATCTTTAAAACAATCATTAATTATAAATTTTATCAATAAAGGTGAACATTTCTGTAATATTTTTATTTATTAAGTAATGGTCTATCCGGAACCTTGCACTCTAGTCCTCTGAGCTACAGCTACCCCAATCGGTCTCTTTTTTATTTTCTTTTTTTAGTTTTCTGTGTCATTTCGGTTACATGTTTAATTTTGAGAGTTGTTAATATTAACTTGATGATTAAAATATAATCAAAGTTGGTTATAAACGAAGATCATTATATTATAAGATATATTCAATGGTTAAATATAATTTATAGTATTCGTATCCATTAATTATATGGCACGTATTTTCTGGAAAGTCCCCACAATATACATATCTCAACGTAGGTTATATTATATTTCGTACCTACTTCCATATTACATTTTTTAATAATGTTTTGGGCGTCCCAGTATTTCCATATATGTATAACACAACATTTCTAGAATTTAGGTTGAAATTGCTTAATTCGGCTGTATATAAAAACACACCGAACTCACTGCCGGAGCAGAGCTATTGTTTTAAATATGATTCCACTAAAATAATATTTTCCTACATTTTATATTTACATACTTACTCCAAGTAGGAAAACCTGAAAGAAAACCTGAAGGGAATACGTCATCTTTGAGGATGCTGTGCGGAGAGTATTTTAAAGGAGAGGACGAAGTGAAATTGGGTCTTGAAGAAACCCATTTTGTGGGAGGTAATAAACACAAATGCTTGCAGTTTGTTCCAGAACTAAACGAATCATAATGAGGAGTCATAAAAACACTTCGGTCTCATGCGGCAAATTAACCATGTACGGCTACTGAACCCGCGTTTGCTATGTATCTCGACGTCGCATCGGTTTCAAAGGGCTCGAAGACAGTAGTACGGAACACATTCCATTGAAATACCGGTAAAACTTACCAAAAATTCTGACCTGTCGTACTGTTTGTCTTTTTCGCAGTGATGAACATTGAACCCGCACCCTTCTAATGTCCGGTTAGATGCTCTACCGTTGAGCTACGTCGGCTTATCGCAAACCCGCCAAGTTAATCAATATATACTAGTGTTCCATTTAACAATTACTGTTTTTTATTATATTTTCACCTGTAAACAACCGGTGAAAATATAATAAAAAGATAATAATTTCAACGGTAGAGCATCTAACCGGACATTAGAAGGGTGCGGGTTCGAGTCCTGCCGGCGACATTTATCTTTGCTCGGAAGGTTTTTCAATTTGGATGAGTGTTTTAGATTAATAATTATTGTTTATAAAAATAATAATTGTTACCCTTTGCGCTATGCACAAAAATCTTGTCTTAAGTTTTTAAGAACTTTAGTTTATCAATTAATAAGTATTCACATCCAGTTAATTTTGGATAAATGTATTATATAGACGTTTGTTTTAACATGTATGTTACTTAAATTTGGGATAGTATGCGCTTTTCCTGTAATAACTTTTGTGATGAATTATTCAGCCAGCCCTGAAGCCGAAGGCAGTATGTGAGGAAGCCAACCCCGTAGTGCATGCATCATCTCGGGTATTCAGCGGAGCTAATGCACGACGCAATATTATATTGAAAGATAAAATGTGCAACATTAAACCATACTGAAAATCATCCATGTGTTTCGAAATCGGTCCCGACACTGAAACTTTAGCACGGATCATAAAGACGTGAATTATGGGATAACGTGATTATTCCTTAGCTCCCATATATCATAAATAATTATTATTAAGTAAGCAGTACTTAATAGCACATAGCAGACTATCGGCCACAATTGTCAATCAAACTGAGCGACCTTTTATTGCTAAGCGTAATTTAAACCGGCTAAACGTAATTTTAACTTTAAATTAACCTATTAATCTTCCAGAGTTCAGCGTATAGTGACGGTAGCGTAGTTTTTGCGGGTCTGCCACACAAACAGAGAAGTCTAAATCATAACTTCATTAAAAAATGTGTGATTAAAAAAAGTAAACAATGGTGTAGCGCTCGGTAAAAAAATGGTAGTGGATTGGGGTCGTGTAATCCTACCTCAAACATTCCGCTAAGATTAAATTTTTACTCAATTTTGAGTTTGCTCAGTTTCGGTGAAAACCGTCGTTACCGACGTCATAATTAATAGACTTGCCATAAATACGATTTCGACGCCTGGAGACAAAGGTCACGTGACGCCCATTTTGGCACCAGTTCAGTTTACTACCGTTCACGGTTGTTTTGCGTGATTTGAGACCTTAAAGATATTAACATCTCTACAAAACAAATGTATCGACGGATCCCGATCTCATTTGTCTGAGTAATTGTTTAACGCACCGATAACAGCAGCTTGTCGATAATCTCAAAAGGCAGGCCGCGAAACCAAAATCACCGCCAAGGACAGCAGCCATTACTGGCGATTTATAAAAATGGAGTGACAATATTAATGTAAATCTCGGAAGCGTATGATATCGGTGCAATGGCGGAACAAAATTTAGTCCTTGGCCATTAGCTAAGTTGGTTAAGCGGTTACCCCGGATAGGTAGAGGTCCTGGGTTCGAGTCCCAGATGCGACTGAAATCTTTTTAATTTCTGTTGCTTTTTCGGTTTCCTGGTTCATTTGGGATGTTAATATTATCTTCTCCAATGATTAAATATTACAATGAGGTTTACAAACTTCAATAAGTTATAAAAAATAAATTGAATTACAAAACACTTATATAAAGGATCAAACTAAATACTCTAACAAAATATTCTGTTTTTGTGAACCTTTTTACTTCACGCCTAGCTCGCCCCGCCCCTCTTTTTAAGGTTATTCCGCTGGCGTGTTAGGGAATCTGTATGTATTATTTGCTCTGTGGCAGCGGTACATGATTTATTCCATAACCTACACGCTTTTGAAGAACTAACCTAATAAAAAAAAGTTCGCGAATTCTCAAAATATTCATCCATAAAACCAATTGCATGTAGGCAGTAGTACAAAAATATCACACCGTGTTCTTATAGGAATGAGGTAGATTGAACAACTTCCAAATAGTAAGATGTAACATGATTGATCGATGTGCTTCATATTTCATAACACGCTTTAATGTTATTCGTTTGTTAGTTTAGGCCTTACGAAAATACTATCCGTTCCGTACTACGAAAATATGATAGGTTAAAAATCTATGTCGTTTGGCGTAATAGAAAAGTTTGCTACCAATAATGAGCCGAATAATTATTATTGACACAATCACACTTTTCCAGGTAGGCAACAAATAAAAAAAATCCTAATTTACATAATGTATACAGTTAATTTGAAAAAAGAACAAATGTGATTGAAAAATGAAGTTTCGTTATTTTATGAATAAGAATTCATTTAAAAAAAATCTTAATTACAATTATTGAAGAATCTATCATGTATATATATAAAAATGAATGTTTGTCTGTCTCTCCTCGATTATCTCGAAAATTAGTGCACCGGTTTCGCTGAAAATAGTCCAGTTTGTTCTTATTAGTGCCAGGACGGTTAAGAGAGTAGTTTGAATGAAATCCAATATGTAAACTGTTGCCATGTTGTATTGAGGTTAGCCCATAGATATACTACTATGGTTAGCCACAGATTACACATTCAAAAGAAGGTTTGTTTGGGTAGAATATTTTAAAAATGGAAAACACAAGTAGGTACCTACTTAAGAACTTTATTATTTAGATATATTTTGAAAAAATAAAAGTTTGGAATGAAATAAAATTGTCAAATGCTTGTTTCTTTGTTTAGAGATAGTAATAGTTGTCATAAGGCATTACTTTCATTGTCAAATCAATTATGGCACCCAAACGACAAGCAAAAATCCCGAGCAAGGTCGGGTACACATCAGCTAGTATATATATATATATAAATATATATAACGAAGAGTGTCCCGGGCGGTGTTTGTTCATTTGTTTTGTATACAAAACTACAGTATTCCAAGCTTGATGGCACACCTGACCTTCACAACAAGAGGAAAGTCACTGTCTATATGAGATTTCGAAAAAACCACTCCCACACCCATCCCCCTAGAGCAGAATTTTAGTACTTCTTGATGAAATTTTGCACACAAAGCCCAGAGGGCTTTTATATACAAACACATCTTTTTTTAATCAGATAAAAAAATAAAAATAGAAAATGTGCACAAAAGTTAATTACACCTGAAATAAGAAAAAAGAAAAAACTGTACCAAAGCTAAAAATACACAGGAATATAAAGGAACAGAAAAATAAATAACATAATATCCACAAGTCAATTATTTGTTATCAATGTTAATACATTGATAACAAATAAGTAAATAATGCAAGTAGTTAACAATAATTTATAAACTATGTAGAAATCCGTGAAGAATTACGTTAAAAATAAGACTAAAACTAATGGGTAACACATCACAACCTCAAACCATTTATACAACGGGCAACGCCCGTACACTTTAGCTGATAAATAAATAATAAAAATAAAACTTTCATTAAATAAATGAAACTATAATATGCATACCTACCAATTACATACGAAAAAATAAGTTATTACGCGGATGTGGAATAGGGAGAATTAACATTTCCCACATACACGTATAGGTAAGGTTGGTATCATAGGGGTCAAAAGCACCGGGTAGTATGTATCCAGGCGTAGCGGTTTCAATCCCGTGTTAGCTAAGATCCATCGATAAAATACCATTAATATAACATTAGGTCGATGCTTCCATCATTGCACAAGCAATATTTCCCGCTTATAGTGATGGAAGTACGAGAAAATAAAATATTGTTAGCGTATTTGTAACCATTTGTTTCCCTTTTAAAAAATAAATAAAAGAGAGGGAAAAAAGAAATAGTACGATCGTAGATATTATATCGATAACACGTGTTGATTGTTGAAGTGTGCGGATAGGTATACGAAAATTTTTGTTGTTTATTGATGATTTCATCACTATTATTGCGGTATTTCGTAAGTCAGCATTTGTGAAAACCAGCATATTCGGACCTATTAATTCTACATTAGTCGATATAATCATGACGTTATGACGAAACAATGCCACCAAAACTGGAATTTTAATCAGCGCGACCATAACTACTTGTAGGTCTATTCTAGGCGCCATGTATGTAGTAAAACAATCTCTCGTTACCACTTTCGTCTTTGATCTTTTACGTTGCATTGTTCTGTGCTCGACCACTAGACACGTATTGGGGACGGAATCAGATTTCGCCGAAACAACATTTTTATTTTTACTAAAGTAACGACTAATAACAAAGGTAATGATATAAAAAAAATTACATTCCGTTCACGCCTCAGAAACCGAGTCATATAAAATAAATAATAAACTCATGCATACAAACACGCAATTCATCAAAACACAAAAAAGTATACCTACACACACTTTACATGGCAACGTGATAACAAACATTTGGCAAGCAATCCATTAGATACGAAGGTGGCAATTTATATCATTGCCTTTCAGACGAAGACGACATAAAAAGGTGAGATATATTTTTTAAAACCTTTAAAATTAAATTAACAAAACAATAAATAATAATAAAGTAAGTGTAGATTTTGTAGGAATTTATTTAGATAACCATTCTAGTCAAACAAGTGAAAAGGAATTTTTTTTAGTAACTTGAAAACGGCACACTTTTGAAAAGTGTTAAAAACCATGAAAATTTAAATTATATTAAAACTAGATTAGGTTTTAGGCAAAAACTTTGTTTTTGTTTTTTCATACTTTAATGACTTTACATCCCTTTTTAAACAAATGTCGAATTGTTATGGACCGTTCAAAGCTTACTAGGTTTTGAACCGCGACCTCTGGGTATCGAGTCAAGCAGCTTACTGCTCTGCCATGGTCGTCGTAAAATAGTGCAATACGCAAAACAAAGCATTACGATAGTGTGGAGCTCTCGTAAAAATATTGCAACGGTCATAAAAAACATTGTAATTAGTAAATGTAATTATGTACTCAAAGAGAAAATGATGTTTTTAATATAATTTCTTCAAAAGATTGGTATTCAATTTGTGGCGTCATTATTAATAAACGAATTAAAAATTACTTTGTAATCACCAAGAGTTGTGTTATATGTCTTATCTTATCTCATCATTTGTTTTATACTTGACATTATTATGTTTTAGTCATCTGTATATTCCTGATGAGGAAAGCATCGTTTTCGAAACGTGTTGATATGTATACATTAATAAATTGGTGATTACAAAGTAATTTTTAATTCATTTATGTTTTTAATACTCGCACAGGAGAGTTCCCACCGCATTCCCGTGCATATGATCGTCAACTGCAATGATAATTCAATTATACCCTGCGGATTTATGTATGCACGAAGAGCTTCCTAAAACTGTGTCGACAGATTTCTCTCATCCATTAGGATTATTAGGCGTAACATTAGGATCATTAGGATGTTGAGAAGTTGGATCAGTAACAATAGATCAATCATCTGGGCGCTGAAATATTCTCGTCAAAAACATCACGCACAATTCAAATTACCGATTCAATTTCCACGCCCTTGGCGTATAATGAAATTTGAAACATTTTAGTAAAGAATATAGTCGCTATCGGGAGAATCTCCGATTACTACTTAGTATTCAAAGACAATAAGAATTCGACCGTATTTGAATATTTGAAAATTTGAAAATCAAAATTTTTCGTGATTACACCACTACACAATTTATATTGACAGCCAAATGATAATTATTACACACTTTTAAAATAAGTAGCGTGGTGGTGAAAGATTATTAAAAAATAAAACCAACTTGAACTTTGTATACAACTTAATTTGAGTTTTAAAGCCAACTCGTTCCAGCAACGTGCCTTCTTTCTTAAGTATAATAACCGCCTATGTTATCTTCGTTAAATCCAACTTTGTATATAAATAACTACACACAAAGAAAGAATTTTTCGTTGACAGTTTTTAAGAAATCACCTTTATTCGCCTGCTAGATTTATTCTATGTCATAACTAGCCACATATAAATAATTCAGTATACTAGAAACAGGCCAATAATTGACCCGTGTAATAAAGGAGGGATTGTTTCTTAGAAAGGTGCCATAACTTTGGTTCAAATTGTCAAAATTCGTTCAAGTGCTCACAATGTGTCATAATAATACGTTCGCCTGTCGCATTAATATGAGATAAGCGGTTTTTGATTACACAATTACGGGGAGGTAAAATTTATGTTATCGATTACAGAACAAACGCCTCGAATGAAGCCGCAAGACCCCGTAAGTCAACAGCGTTTTTATGGAATTCTGGATCTTATTTCAAAGTCTACAAGTATCAGATTTCTTTGCCAGAGTATATTGACAGACGGTGCTGGTAGTTCTCCGTTAAGCTCTTCCATTCGCTAGAGTGAACAGGTTAGAATTTCTACTGAATTAATTCGGTGAGATTACATGCACATTAGGCACAATAAATTTATTGATGCGCCCTTAATTGCACCCAGTAATTATTGTTCAATGGCCTGATGATAAATAACTGACTTAAGACGCCATTTTCAATGTACAGACTGCTCATTACTTATGCATTTTAAGGGTAACAATTAATTCCCTTTTAATTAACATGCGAGTGTCAAACTGTTTTCATGAAACTGGTAGAAACGATAAGTTCGTGAGAATTGCAGTAAGTTTTAAAAAGCCGAATATGCGTTATTAATCTCAGATAAAGCTTTTCGTGATATAAGTAGGTAGCTACCCTAATCGTAAATGATAACAATACTGGAAAACCAAGTGAGGGGAGACCTGTATTACATTAAATAACAATAATAAATTTTCTTATTCCGGGATGTGGGGAGGTTAGGTAATCCCACACGTCTCTTAGTACATAATATATACAAGTAATAACATAAATAAGAATAGAAAACAAAATAATAAAGAAGAGAGTAGTAGAATAAGAGAAATAATAAATGAACAATACATATAAGTAAGAAAACATGATCGATGTTGCGCTTCTATTTCGTTATTAATCCATCATCGGATTGAAGATTATTGGGACCAATATCTTACTCCATTTTGCCTCGGTACTCGAACCTGAGGTCTGACGGGATAATATGACGAGGACGTTTTTGGAGTTGATAATCATATCCCTCGTTCCTGTCACCCCGGTTCTTATTATGGTTGCAAATCCGGGAATTCGCCCTTTCGTGAACATAGAGGAGGCACCGCAGTGCCTCGGAAGTTCGAGCATCATACGATACGCGTTATTGTATTGCACCCGAAGCCTATCCATGGTTTTCTTTTTAAGCTGGCCGAGATCTTGCATGTATACAATGTGGTACAGAAAGCTAAAAAGAGCGTCCTTTTCACATGTGAGTTGCAGAACCGAAATCTTCTACTCAGCATGTTAGTATAAAATAAAGGTAATAACAGCTAGGGGGGCATGTCCACTGTGTGTGTACAAGAAATATAATATTATATGAGGGATATAAAATCAAAACCCACATACTTAATCATGTAACAAAAATGAGATAATTTTTTTTTTTCTTTGTCGTGTTGCATACCTACTGAAATGACTTAAATTTAAAAAAAAATCACAATCTAGATTCACCTGTGGGTTTCAAAACTAACATTCTCCGGTTTCAACTAATGGGAGCTGGTTATTCCAATAAAGACTGTCACGGCCGCCGTCATTGTCAATTTCATAATTCACAGAATCCTATACAAACTCCCTAGTTGAGTTGCAAAACTCATTTTGCTCTTGTATTATATAGCATAATATTTCTAATCACCAATATCAAATATGATAATTTTGATGAAAAAATAATTTTCGATTTGTCACAATTTTAAGTTGGTGAAGTTTGTGAGTTATGATTTCATTCACCTCGTACTCAAAGATGTTGGTAACGTATAAATCAGGAAGATTGTTGAGTGCACTTCCTACTGCAGTAAGTTAAACAATCTTTTGAAAGGGGAAAGAAAACCATCAGTTTACATCAAAATACCAAGCGAACCTAAAACATAGTCGAGTCTATTCGATAGAAGTTCAGCATTCACAATCTGTGTGCAGGTACAAATACAACCCGTCAAGTTCTGTATATTACCTTCGGAACATGTCCTATATGAATAATAAAGAATGAGTGGTTTTCCGCGAATATATCCTCACAACTCACAATGGCTCCATTGATCGCGAAAGCCTTCCACATTCGCAAATAGATATATGTACATGGAACTCGGTAAATGCTTTATTTAAACACCTATCGAAGCCTTCAGAAGCGAAAACCAAAAGTGAACAGTTTTTTAGTTGGATCCGAGGGATCACCTAATAGCAAAAAACTTATTATTTATGTTCCTGCCCACTTGCAAAATTTTCTATTCTTACTACAGACGAGCAGAAGAAATTTCCGGATTTGAATGACGGACTCGTATTTTGTGAACACTCGGTTATATAATCAATAGGTAAATTGTAAAGCTAAATGATAAATTCAGTATGGTGTTATGGCGGACTGTAACACAATCAAACTCATATAGATATTTATTATTTGATTATGCGATATGTATAATGTTGTCTTTATTGCCGGTTGCAAAACTAACAAGTAATGATCAATATGTAAGCATTGGAAGTAATAATTATAGTTAATTGTTTATCTTCGAGAAAGTGGCCGCTATAAGCGTTAAAACTTCGCGTGTGAGATGTAGGCCAGCACAAAAACTACCCGGTGTTAATGCGCCAGTTGATCTAATAGACCATAAATAAAAATTACCTGCACTCGAGTGAAATATTGCTTGCGGGAGGAAGGTTGCGTAATAAAGTAAAGGAGAAATCAATACTAAAGAGGTAGTTAACAAGAAATTAACAATGATGTAGAATAATAATAATTTTAACAATTTAGCAAAAAATCTGTTGTAGGTAGATATAAACCCTACAAAAATACGGTAAGCTTTGACGTCATCATGACGTCACAGACAAACAGAGCCTCTTCTGCCTGGAAGTTATAGGTTTTTGAAAATCTGCAACATGTTCAGCTCGCAACTCCACCTCAAATAAATCATTCAGGAATTTCCATCGTGAGGTATGGAGATTTGAAATAAACATTCAGCTGTCAAAAAAAGACAAAACCCTATATTTTTGGTACCATATTTTAATTTTTTTTTAAATAAGCATGTTTAGAGTCGGGTGAAGGCGGTAGTACCTACTTCATAGTAATTAATATTCGATGGCGCGCAACGAGAAGGAAGTATAGTTGTTATCTCGTGTACAGCAAAACTTTACATCTTCCATCAACACCAAAACTTCCGCTGAACTCTAATTGATAAACTGTAAACCAGGTTGTAAAGTGTCACCGCGGCTGTGTTCGGGAAACAGGGGTGGCTCCACTGACTACGCGATACAAATTCATCCGGCATCGGTTTCCCCCACCATTATACTTTACACTTAGGTATGGGATGAAACTGTCTCATAGAAAATGTATTGATATACACAATACACACTCTCATAATATACATTATGTTAAAGTTCATTTAGGCGTCGGTACAACGCCGAGGATAAATTACATAAGCATTAAACATAACGTCTACTTGAAGATGAATATTAATTCTCAGTATATTATTTATAAAATGACATGAAACTGAAATGAATACTATATTATTATTGGCAAGATGTGTTTCAAGTCAACCCTTCGGGTAATGTATTGCTGTGCTTCAACGTAAAACGCAATATTCAACTCGAATTAAAGTACCTTCTCCGGGTATAAGCTGTCGAAATTTGTTAGATTTGCGATATTCTGTATGGACGTATCTCAAAATATTGGTGTGAGATGATAAGCCTTACGACTACCTAGAATTTTTAATTAAACGAAATGTTTGAATAACATGTTAGAGTTGAGGGATTGCGGGCTCGGTTAATTGCGGGGTCCAAGAATAATACGAAAAGTTGAAATAATTTATTTAAACTGTCGACTGGTGTCAGAACCTTTCCTTCGTCAAGAGTTAAACACTGACGAAACCGGTGGACAATAATAATAAACTTATGCTGATTATGGCACGCCGTAGACATAAAAGCTACACTTTTACGAAAATTTTATTTTTTTGGGGTTAAAAAGGGGGAGCTACCAGTTGGGTATTGTGACGTTGATTATAGTTTAATAGGCCTTGGAAAGAAAACGGATTATAGCTGTCGCAACAATTATTGAATTAAAAAATATATGGGTATACATTATTATTTAATGCATCTCAAAAGCTGAAGTGGGTGTTCCCAGGGGGCCCTCCCTCTTCCGACACTGCATCACCGGTTGCACAATAGCTATGCACTTCTGCAGAGTATTCATTGTAGAATTGTATGTGCATTATACATTGTGTCTTGTTTGTGGGTGTTACCTTCCTATGGCATGGACTAGAGTACACATTGCACAGTGGCCAGCATTGAAGAGAAATGAGGATACAGTTAGTTAAGATCTAATTAACCAGGAGCTAACTGCTTCACGAGACAACCGTACACGGTTTTATGCGAGTTGGTGAAATTAAAATAAATAACGTCTTTATTAGCGACTAAGTTTAAGAGGTAGAGATTTTCAAGAATCTTAAACAGAACATCTATTCGTTTGCCTTAAACCTCTCACGGTCTCGAACGGTGAGTCTTGTCATAAAAATTGAGAAGTATTTTCTTGCTGAAGTTTCTAGATCAATGCAACTTTTTGCAAGTCATTACCATTATAAGCTATTGTGAGGTTTAAAGTATCTATGAAAAATATAACGAGACGCCCAAATGTAATTCCATACATTTCAACTGCCCGGTGCTTTAAGAATTCCAAGAGTATTAAAATTTACTGAGTGGTGAAACTAGATATAAAACTCTTAAATTCTAATATAAAAGCTTCTACGGGTCACTGCATTTACTCTAATGCCCTAATGAAGCTTTTATCTAAGCGAAACTAATTATAGTTGTATTACAATGAAGTGGTTTTACAACAAAGTTTGTTTTCACGTTAAACCACAAAGTTATCGCTTTCTACGAACATAAATATTTAAGCAATTATGATATTTGACACGTTGAAAATTACTAACATTGTTGTGGACAAAACACCCAAAAAAATCATACAACGCACTTAATTGTGGAGTATTTTTAATTTTAACTTGTATGTTTGATTATTTATTTAAAGCAGATGGCTCTTACATAATTTATGAATTTACGAGTACACTCAAGCGATTCTTCGGAGAGAAGCTCCTCGAAATCTGACTAAATTATGAAGGTCTCTAAGAAGTGTTAATTTCCTGCTCATCTATGGTTAATTTAATTTAGACCCCAGATAGACGCAATACTAATTCTCAAAACTCTGAATAATTAAGAGCCAACACGCAGCAACAATGCGGTGCTACAACCGCCAAACTCTAATAAATTAAGAGAACAATAATGATTAGATGCGAAAAGATTAATTAATTTTACTGCCGGATGAGAAGGTTCTGTCACATTGTGTATCATAGTTCCCAGCGAGTCAAACGTCAATTTAAAAGAACGGGAAAAAAACATCGGGTGATGTCAATAATATTCGGGTTCACTAGAATTGAAATGTCAGCGTAGTTTAATGCGTGAAGCGTTTATTCAGCGGAAATTAAATTTTTTGACACGTTTAATTGGTCTTGCGAACACAAAGCGGAATATAGAAATACTACGTGAATACATTGCGAGGACAAGAATTACTATTCGTCACTCAATATGTAACATACAAACAAGGACGTCCCAAAAATAAAATAACGCAATATAATGGTGACGAATTTTTTTAATACATAAAAAGAGGGATATATAATTGTGGAACATTCTTACAACTCTAGTATCTAGAGGTCGGAAGAAGTTTAGAACACTCGTTAATGTTTGCCAATTTCATAAAATTGTCGTCTTACGATATTTCATAAATAAGAACGGTTTGAAAGAAATAGCAAAACATAATATATTTAAAGTTGTGCCCCACTAGGTGAACCTGTATTGAGGTAGAATTTTTAGTAAATTATTTCTTATATGCATTATAGTACGCGTTTTGTCTATGATTTATTTAGAATTATTGAATATAAGTTCCTATCCAGCAATATATTATTTAAGTTTACCTAAATTGGTTGCATACGTAAAATACAAACACAGCAAGGTTTTGCACAATATACGACAGTAATTGTCAATGACAAGGCGTTTGGGTGAGGGCACCAGTAAAGGCTCGCTCATTAGAACATATCCAATTTAAACTTTTTTTGTTTTTGACTTTGTTTAATGTTTTCTGGGAGCATATTGTATATTTTTGTGGCAAAGTATTCAAAAGCTCGTTGACCAAAGGTGGAAAAGAGTGCTGGATTTTGCAACAAGTCTGTGTTCGAATTACGCGTAAATCTTAAGTTTAGTTTTTTTTCGTAAAACATGTGCTTGTTTTTACAGAGTTGAATAAGGATAGTTGTACGGGACAAGATCTGTAAACTCTTGCCGCACGTTTAGAAGAAGAAGATGATGCTGGCCACTTCGACGCTTCAGAGCAGGTTAGGAAGGAAGGGGGAAGGTGTATGCCTTGAGGGGGGGAAATGCCTTGAAAAAGGCAAACGATTTCTTGCAAGGAGCTGGTGAAGGTGAAGAAAAGTCTTGATCGGTTTTCAGGCCGGGTGAAGATGCAGGCGAAGTAGGCAGAAGAGGTGTTGAATCCGTGAGAATACTCTACTTTTTTAGAATTGCAACCGTTGCTTAAGTACTCCGGTGCGATACCGTGCTGAGAGGAGCTGGCGTATCGGGCAGTTTGAACTCGTGAATTTTTCGCGAGCTGCCGTAGATTCTGTCAATCTTGGATCGACTTAATCAAAAAATTAGGATGTGAACCTCGACCTCCTGCTTGAATTGAGCCTATTGCAATCTTCACCTATTTTTTTTATTAAAGAAGCCAAAATTATTACAAAAAATGTCGTGGCGGTCAAAGTAGGACAGTTGATACTTTGCCGCCGAATTACAGAAAAATGCATTGTAAAAACATAAATTGAGTAAGGTTATTCGATTCCGCGGGTGCTAATGAACAGATCAGAAAAGATCGTTTATTTAGATCAGTCACCGCAGGCGCGGAAATCGCTTACAAAAACAGATAATTTTGATAGAACAATAATTTTTGACAAGTTTTTTGTGGATCGCAAGGGCCCAACCAATAAGGGCTCGCCTAGCTTTCGGGACCGTCGCCGGGAGCGACCGTAGAAGTGGCGGGGGTAGAGTAGCGGCTTGGCACGAAAACGACATTCTGGGGCGTAGAAAAACGAAGACGATAACGTGCACTTTTCACCGTTCTCCTCTTCTCCACGCCCGGAACCCCGCTTATCGAGAGCCATATGAAATGAAATCGGCGTTGCACAAATTTAATATTGTGCAGACATAAACCTGATAGAGAGTTGTATCTAAGTCGCGTCTCCATCGGATAAAATATGAAATCGGGCGTTGCACAAATTTAACATTGTGCAGACATAAACTCGATAGAGAGTTGTATCTAAGTCGCGTCTCCATCGGATAAAATATGAAATCGGGCGTTGCACAAATTTAACATTGTGCAGACATAAACCCGATAGAGAGTTGTATCTAAGTCGCGTCTCCATCGGATAAAATATGAACTCGATAGAGAGTTGTATCTAAGTCGCGTCCCCATCGAGTTGTGGTCGGGCCGTCTGTGTGGGCCCGACAGGTACTTCGTACGAGTTCGAAATAGAGGATTGTATCTAAGTCGTTCCTCTATCGAAGATGCACGAACCCAGTAGAGATTTTGTATCTAGTCGCGTCTCTACTGAGTTTTGTACCGGTTTGATGTTACGCAAACGGGGGGTATTACAAACTTGATATTCACGTCTGGTATAATAGTTTTTAAATAAATCTGTCGAACGTCAAATACTCTCATTAAATTATAAATAGAATTACGGTTTGCAGTTAGAGGAAGTTTGAGAATAATTTTCATAATAGATTTCTGCACCTTTTCGACAGGATGTGGAGCAGACGAAGTACCTCCTCCCCATGCAATGATACCATACTCAATGACAGATTGGGTGATGGAAAAATAAACCGTTTTTAGAAGTTGCAAGTCAAAAAAGTTCCTTATGGTTCTGAAGAAATGTATTATTTTTCTAATTATATTTGCAATGATGTAAGTATGCAGATTCAATTTGAGGTATGGGTAAGGCAGAGGTACTCATCTGTGAAGTGCACTCTATCCAGGGGCATTCATTGGAATTCGTACAGTTATGTATTTTTACGGAGTAATCATCATTAGATTGGCGGTGATATTAATGCTTGATGTGACATACGATCGTATTTTGTTTTCTTCGTGTAGAGCGTGTTTATATCCAACCATTTTTTAACGAAGTTAATATTTTTTCAGCTTTTTTAAATACAGCTGACCAGAGTTGTCTTGGAAGAATGCAGTGTCGTCAGCAAAACTAACAATTTCCCCCTGAATATCAAGGTTGCAAAAGTTGTTAATATGCAGTAAGAACAGAGTCGGTCCCAATACGCTACCTTGTGGAATACCATAGTAAGTTGAGCGCTGATTGATAAGTGTATTCTGTATTTTCATATGTTGGTTGCGTCCATTTAGGTAGCTTTTAAAAAAAGTTTAGCTCTTTGCCCGTAATGCCGATTTTTTCTAGTTTTTTTTTTAAAATTAGTTTAATGTGTGATATTGTATCAAAAGCCTTAGAAAGGTCTAAAAAGATTGAGATACATTTGTTTCCTTTATCAAGGTTTTTTAGATGAAGTCACGATAGCAATGGCATCTGAGGTACTTTTGGTTTTTTGAAATCAACATTGATTTTCTGAAAGTATTTTATGGTTCTCGACGAATTTTACAAGTTGTGTGTGTTGATGTTGATAAGGTTTTCGAAAACTTTGGACAGGCTATTTTAGTAGAGTAATTGGTCTGTGGGTGTTGAAGTCTGTCTTGTTTCCAGATTTGGAGATAGGAATTACGATACTTTAGATTAGAGAGGAAGTAGCCCCGTGTAATGTTAAGGTTTTTACGGTATTCCAGGGGCAATGCAATCTCCGAAGACAACATTTTAAGGATTTTGGTTGTAATTCCATCTGCTCCCGCAGAAGAAGTGTTTTTTTAGAGAATTAATTGTTCTGAGAATGTCTTCCTTTGACACAGTTTGGAAAAGAAATTTTATGCACTGAATCAGTAGATTGGGTAATTCCACTCTAAGGAATTTGAGAGGCTAGAGGATTAGGACCAATACTAATAAAAAAAACCTTATTTATATATTTTTTTCTTTACATTGTATTTTTTAACCTCACTAGGACAAGCCTGTGTTGAGGTTAATAATTTTACAAAATAAGAAAAATAGCACACAGAATATATTAAGAGAACAATATTGTTACATTAACGTTTCTACGAATTGGGTACCAACATGGTACCTATTAATCTAATTCCAGGAAATTCATCACATTATAATGTAGTAAACATGTAGGGTGACCATGATATACATTGAAATTTAATTGCAAGAAAAAATATAATAAAACTATTATTTTAAAAAGGAGAGAAGAAAGAAAGAGAAAAAAATACATTATAAAACGAAAAGGATGAAAAAATATACATATACAAAAAATTATGCCACAATTTAAAAAGACAAAGATGAAAGAATATGTTAGAAATCCTCGGATAGCACACATAATTTAACATTCTTTTTAAATGTACACTAGGAGTTTGACGACTTAATGTGATCTGGAAGGTTGTTAAATAGAAGTGGAGCCTGGTACAAATAATGTCTTTGCCCAAATGAGGATTTAGGGTGAATTGCCATAAAGTTCAGACCAGATCCAACTCTTGTAGTACGAATTTGCTGCGTTCTTATCGCAGAACTAATATTGTTAAAAAATCTGCACAGCGTTTGTGCGATAAATAGTTGTTTTAAATTCATGATATTACATTCATTATAGAGTAACTGTGTAGGATATCTAAATTTTTTCTTGTACATAACTTTGAGAATCAGTTTTTGGGCAATATTAGGTGGTTCTATTACAGTCTTCAGGCGGGAACCCCAGCACACTATATTATACGAAAGTAGACACTGAATTATTGCAAAATAAACTGTTTTTAATTTTTCCTTGTCTAGTACATGTCTGAGATCTTTAAATATGTATTTTATCAGTCTCCTGATTTTATTTACCAACACTTCGGCATGATTATCCTTAAAAAAATGTATCAATTTTTACCCCCAGGTATTTGACGCTGTCTACACTTTCCAAGGTAACAATCAATATAATCAGTAACCAGCTTAGGATTTTTTGTGGTTTCAACAATATGTCCATCAATAGAAAGGTTGTTTATGTTCCGTTTCGCTTTTGTAGTATGTGGCTTCTCTTAGTATGTGTCATATTTTTTTGGGATTATTGTTACTTTCTTTAATTTTTTCTGAGCAGTAAATTTCTTTCGCTTTTCGGACGACTTTACAACATATGTTTCTATATCTTTTGTAGTAGTTGAATGTTATTAAGTCATATGGATTGTCTTTAGTTTTTTTTTGTGTAGCTTGTTTCTTTTGGGTATGCAGTTTATAATGGAGTGGTTAATTCATGGTTTCAGGGGTTTCAAATTGTTAGGTATATTTTTGGTTACCGTCGTGGAATGGTTGGGCAATTCATTTTTCAAATAGTTAACAAAGTATATCTATGCGTCTTCCGATTGTTTAAATTGGAAGAGTTCTTGCCAAGGTGTATATGTTGATATGTGTGCTTATTCGAAATTACATTAATATATACCCAACACACACACATATATATATAAGCCAGGGCACGCTAAATGTTCAAAGCAGTGACCAAATTTATGAGGACTGTGAGTCATGGGTTTGGAGCCACCCAATGAAATTCACAATTAGATGTGTATTTATAGTGTCGTTAATGAAAGAAAATCTATGTGACAGAGCGTTAGAATTATGGGTAAGAGAAAACTCTGCGAAATGTTTATTCTTAATTTTTTAAATACGTTTTGGTGCAAAATTATTTAAACTTTTTTTATCGGTGGGTGGTACATAATTATGATTGGAAGATATCAGCATAATTTTGGAGATAAACAACAGGAATGGAAAAGTTGGTTCAGATTTAAATATGTTTAGCAACTACTCGTATATAGAGTAGCCGGGTACTTCTCAATATAAATATTATCCCTTCCTACTCAGCATTCCTAAATCTGAAATTTTGGGGTGCCATGGTTCTACTAGATCTAAGCAGTGGGACTCGCAAAGAAGAATGAAACACAATGGATAATTTGAATTATTTGCAATAATATGAACGCTCATATAATGGCGATTAGATTAGATGAAACATATTCAAACAGACAATCTATCTAAGGCGCGGGGATTATTGAATTTCAAAATGCACCGGCGAATGGCATGGGGCATTCTCTTTGCGTCAAATAATATTTCCAGACAATAATACCCGCATTCGAGTTTTGACTAAGTTACTCAAAATACGGCGGGACCGGTGGTTCCTGTCGTTGATTGGAATTTATGTTTCCTGTAGGAAGAGTACATCACCAATATAAAATAAAAATAACGGCCCTCACCGCCGGGAAGCTGTCATTTCACAAGGAAATTTGTCAGGAAATTTAAGTTTTATTGCAAAACTTTTTTATTTGGATTCTTGAATCTTCGATTTCGAGTTTCCTTTTCTCTGTAAGGCTTTGGAAATTACATCTGATGCAATATAAAATGGATGACAATACAAAGAAAAAACCGTTGGTAGTTTTCTTCACAAAAAATATTCTATTCAAACTAAAAAGTTTGCATACCTCAGAAGCTTATCGTCTTCTAACAAGGGAACCTTCCGGGAAGTAATTGCCGTAATGCATGGGCCATAAAGCAACACCTTCCTATATTATCAATGTCCTATAAATCGATGGCAAAGATGGTCGCCAATCTTGTTCAAACATATTTATTTACAGAGCGGATGTTTCTTTATTTACACAAGTTCTTATCCCTAATAACATAGCAGCCAAGTATGAAAACTCAGAAAAAGGATTATACAAGTTATTATAAAAGTACGAAACGAAATCCAGGTGTATGATATATGCCGCTAAAGACCCTGTCATTTTCAAGGCATTTATATACGAATATGTTGCACGAATACTTCTCTTCATACATAAAACACAACTTCCCTAATACAAGCACTAAGTGCTTATTGGATATTTTAGCATTAGTGCACTTTTGCATACACTTTCAAATCCTCCAAGAGCACAATAAAACATAAAAAATGCACAAGGCAAGAAGGCTTTTTCAATGACAGGTTTGAGCGACCAAACAGCTTTTTGTCATCATCGTGGTAATCCGATATGTCGTCTGGTTTTTGGTTTCTATGCCCGCTGTGGTGACTTTCGTGGCAAAGGTGAAGTGTACAATGCACTCGCCAATCTAAAATAATGGGGGATTAAATTCACGAAAGGAAAGACAATATATTTTATAGTAACAAATGCGTAACGCGGCGGGAATAAGACCTAATTCCAAATATGAGAACAAAAAGATCCTTCTGTTATGTTCCTAATGGAAATACAAGAAAAATAAACGACATCCGAAAACACTCTGGCTTATAAAGTCTATAATGCATGAAAGGATATCCACTGGGATAGTGGGCTGCGAGGAGGAGCTTATTGAAACGTTTTGAAGACAGCGGGGTTTAATATATGGATGGCGGCTGAGACTGACTTATTTTGTATATTTACTTTCTAAGCCACCGAACCAGCAAATTATTTGTGAGGTTTATGGGCTTGAGAAAATAATATTCAAAATCGAGGGGCGTAAGCTATAGGACTGTAATAACTAGGGGCGAGAAGTTTGCTGTGGTTAATCAAACTTCAGACTTAATATTGAATACTGAATTCCAAACTGAAAAAGAGATTAGATTAGAGATTTTACAGCTACTTACCATATCATCTGTGACGAAGAAACCAAATAAAGAGAACTGGGGAATTTTCTTACCTGTAAAAAGAGAAATCAATCATTAGAATTATGTTTAGAGACCAACGTCATACTTAAACAGGCAGAATAAAACATTTTATAACAGAATAAATATTCATTAAATTAATAATAATTAGTTTGTTTAAAACCACTGTATTTAACATGTAAATATTTACATGTTTCAAAGCCCCCTCTTCAGGATAAACAATTTATCTATTATATCCTTTATCTTTATCCTAAAGAAGGGGAGCTTTGCTCCTGAAACATGTAGATATTTAAATATTAAATACAGTAATTATTATTAATTTAGTAAATATGACTCCCCAAAGCTATTTTACATAATTTGAATAAATATTGGTACACTAAGGTAAACACGAGAAATAATAATGTTACCAGTATGCTATTGTTCACCTTAGAACAGGTCTCTAGTGACCTAGTTAGATGAACACCGTAAAAACACAAAAAATAAACAAATGAAAAAAAATAAAAAAAATTCAACCTTCAGCGCGAAAAGCTCAAACGGGCCATTTGAATCTGTTCTGCTAGTCTGAATTTTAAATCCTAACATTACTCCAATTCTTTCTTAGTTTTGTAGATGTACCCGGATAGTAGATCATGAGTACTCAGTACTGCGCCCTTGAGGTGATTTTCTCACGAAAACGGCGCTATAGAAGTAATCCAATTTTTATTATTATTACTCACTACATGGTACACGTAATGGTAGGCACGAGAACTACATGGCACAAGGCGGCGAATATGGAATGTTTCGAGACGCGCGAATTCGAGATATGGCACGTTATAAAGGAGGTCGGGAATAGTATCTGCGAGTTGTTTACAGCCGGGGTCAATGGCCCGTGACGTCGTGTTGCACGCTGCACTTGCCGACCTCGCGGGAGATAAACTACGTCCGAAGATGATAAATGGCTTTCTTTTGCACTTGCGGAAGAGTCTGGGTGACCCCGGCCGTGCCTTATGGACAACGGGATTCGAGAGCATTGCGGGCCGTATCTCATCGGATGATTTCTGTGGAGAGCCCCTCTTTTTGAAATCGTGCCCTCCATTGCAAATCACGAAATGAACCACTACATTTTTATTATGACTAAGTGGAAACCATGCATTATTCTTTACTTCCTCTTAGGGACGTAAGTGTCGGAGTCGGCTATAAATATATACGATACCAATTTACTGAATCCACGATAATACGTTGAAGTGTCGAATAACCTTGCCATTAACAAATAAATATCATGGCAGTAATACGTGCTCATGAAGATGGTACTTCGTCTATACGAGGGTTTAAAAAAAGGTTTTCATTTGTACCTACCAGAGGCGTGCCGTTCATAGTAGGCGATTATTTACAATTGAAGAGCAGAATACAAATTCAATAATTTATTTTGTTAAAACTAGAAAACCAATTTATTGGGTGTAATAAAAAATAATCGATAATAAACAGCTGGCTTGATTTTAGGCGCAAAGTACCTAAACGGCAATTTTAAAAATACATATAAAATATTACATTTTTTATAAGTTTCTAGAAGGAATTGAGCTTTAAAACTATAAAAAATTATTCCATTTCAATTTCCGTGTGTATACCCACCCGCCAACAAACAATTCATCTCAATATTTAATAGCATTACGTCCAATAAAGTGTTTTTTATAAAATATTGATATTAACTTTTTGATATAAACTTGACCGGTCAGTGGCTGAGTTGCCACCGTGTTTGGATCTCACCCAGGCGTCGTAAGTTCAATTCCTCAGCTGGCTAAGTCCTCCATTACGAGTCAAGCAATATCTTCCGCTTAGTGTGATGGTAGTAGGAGATATTCAAATATCGTCAGGTTATTCGTAACCAGGGAATATTTGTCTTTCTTTTATAAAATAAATAAAAATAAAACGTTGATAGCGAATTTTCATAATAATTTTAAGTTTACCTTTAATTATAGCACAAAATTTCACCATATAATATTTTATTTAATGAACCAATTATTCATAAGGTCACATTTAACAAATGTTTTCTAATTAATATAGAAGGCGGATTTGAAGCCAAGAGTACCATAATAATATTATATCTTTTGACTACAAATTTATGAAAAAAAATAATTCTAAAAACACGAAGAAAATTGATATTAAAATGGCTTATACATATTTGCTTTCCCGATAAACAAATATAACTGAACAGGTAATGTTTACGAGGATTTATCTTTGAAATTTGTCGTGAAATGCCACTAAGGTATACTTTCTCAATACGTCTCATTTTTGGCTTTTCAATGGCGACCGTTTACCTCGACTACGGAAGTTAAGGGTCTCGCCAAACCCGCACGAACCTCTCCAGACATGGAAGCGAAAAAATAAAAATATCACGACACACCCCTGGAACTTTCCTACGTTATTTGCCATTCTCTCAGTGAAAAAAATGAATCCATATTCCCTCAACGTAGGCACTTTCACGTTCTTACATTTTTTAATGTTCAACCAGAAGAAATAGCAACACTATACGTGAAATTACAAAAGAGGCAATGTCTTACTCAGGATAAACCAGGGTAAAAGTGTTGCCGATGCTTAAGTTTCATTTCACCAACCCCGATGGGACTTAATTAGTTCGAAGGGGAAAAGCTCTTTCTCACCCAAAATGTACCTGCACTTACTTACAGATTACAAACAAATAAAAAAGTTTCTCGTGTTAAAAGGGTAATGGTAAGGCCTTTAGTACCCCCGTCTCACCCTTTTAATGTTTATTAACAATTAAGTTGCTCTCGGGATCTAATAAATAATAAAGCAAATTAATGCTGACATTTTTTCGGGCTTTCGAATAAGCACATTAAAGTTAGAAGTTTCACTATCATGTTCTGAAAGCGAGAGTAATTTTATTTGCAAGCTGATTAATTTGCTTTTAAAATGTAGGTAAGCAAGTCAGACGTGGTTTGTTTTAAATCACTATCCAGGTACTAAAGGTGACATAATGTAGGTATGTGCATAAACAAGCATCATGTGTTTTAAAATTCATTACGGGCGTAAAACATGTTTTGATAGATGGTAAATAAGTAAACAATACATTTGGCGAGTATAATTGCTTGTAGAGAGAGAGAATTGTTATAATGTAATAATTGTAATTTATATTCATGACAAAACAATGGAAATTGTATTTACAATGAAGATTTATCGAGTTTCTGGGAAGACAATAGAAATATTTCCATAAATAAAGATAATATTATCTATATAAAACTTATGATACAATTTTCAAGTGTCATTTTACGAATGTAACCTAATTGGTAAAACATCCGATAAAACAAATATTTACCACCTAAAAGATAGAACAAAAATGCTTGTAGCATATTTGATTTCATATAATACTAACAGATGCGTACCCGGCCTTACTCGAGATTTTTTGTTTGGAATAAAGTTATGAAATTGTGAATTCTTCTTGCCGTTTGTGACAGCGAAGGTAATGCCCTGTGACGACTATTTCTATCTCCAAAGAAAGAATCACAGAAATATTCATTTGAAAATTTTATTTAATTTGAAATTTTTTTTTTTTTCAAAATGTATCTAGATAATTAAGTTCTAAAGTAGGTACCTACTCGTGTTATCTATTTTGAAAATATTCTACCCAAACAAACCTTTTTCTTTTGAATATGTACTCTGTGACTAACCAGAGTGGTATATCTATGGACTAACCTCAATACAACAAGGCGGGTTCGATGTTTTTCATACTAATTTTAAAACGTTATAGCAATAGCTTTACATATTGGATTTCATTCAAACTACTCTCTAATCCTTCCGGGCAATAATAAGAACAAACTTTGCTATTTTCAGCGAAACCGGTAGAGTTATTTTCAAGAAAATCAAGAACAGACAGACAAACATTCATTTTTACATATATAGATATGCTACAAACGATACAACATGACCCTCCAACACGCAATAGAGAAGAATTATATGACAACTTTGTAATGATACAATACAAACCTATGCTTCTTATTGGGATTCAAGAATGTGCCAACATAAACTTAAATAAACAAACACATCCCTAAACTACAGCGTATATTATCCTAGGAATACATTCGATTTATAGTCCTGAAACACGCGTTGTCATTTGCCAGACACAAGCGTATAATAAAAAAACTCTAAAGTATTATTATTTTGAATACCCTTAACTCCGAACACAACAACTTGGTCGTTTTACACGCGTTAAACCACGTGTCACATATTAATGCCTGTTCCACACGACTGTTAGGCAGTTCGAAGGTAATAAATTATTCGCATTTCCTATACGTGTAATTAAATACGACATAAAACTTAACCCACCTATCGATGTGCGCTTAATTGCCAAATAATTTGTTCTACGCGTCGTAAGTGATTTCTTCTGTTAAATTAAATTCAAAGAACGATTTACGACAGGTTTAACGGCGTTAAGTTATGACTGAAAATTTGACAAACTTTCGGAGTTGTATGGTAACATCTTAAATAATGCTTTCCAATAGTTACACATTATTCAATGTGGGTTTTAAATACTTATTCGTTGAGTTTTGACTCTTTATAATTGTTATATAAATTATGTTTCCATCTATAAAATTTAATTAATTATTATTCTTAAAGTTTTTAATTTTGTTTTAAATAAAAGTCTTAGTGAAGCAATTCGATAACATCATCTGTACGTGCAGCTTCGAGTCTCGTACGCAATGAATACATGTTCTTATATGGGAAAGAAATGTGACAATCATGGTCACCAGCATCTTAGATGACTTAGATAAAAGATTCCGATTCATGATTGTGGCATCAGTGTATTTTTTTAATCCATTAATCGACATGACTTCACAGATTTGATTGTAGTTGCACGACAAGGCGCCAGACAGATTTCGTCACTTCTAGATTGAAAAAAAGGGGAAAACAAAGCAATGAGAGTATCTGGTCAGGACCGCTGAGGACACATAGATATATACTGATATTATGTCGGAAAGGTACCTACCATCACGATAAAAGAAAATGTGTACCTCCAATTCAAGGAACATACATCTTAACACCAATCCACGGTGAAGAATTTGGGAAATGTGATGATGCTCTGGCGTCATAAAATATTCACAACTTTTTCTGTGGTCACTATTTCCGGCATAAAAGTAGCTGAGGATGGCCGCGCACTAGGCAGCCAAGCTGAGGCAGTCAATAGATCTTCAAATTTGTATGAAAATGTATTCAAACGAACGCACTAGGCAGCCAGATATCGTTGGCTGCGGGAGCCAGTCGAAACATGGCGATAGGCAACCACGGCTGTTGCAGCCCAGTGCGACATATGGAAATGTATGTGGCTGCCGAGGTCGGGCTAAAGCTTTGAAATATTAATTAAACTTTTAAGAATTAAAACAAAACAATATTTTTCAGTCGTTCACAGAAAAACAGAGGATAAAGGGCGAAAGCTGTGTTGTAAAGCTAGAAAAAAAGGATATACCCGTTCTTTCTTCTTTTAATATATCAATAATATTCTAATTCACTTTACATTCAGGACAATTATAGTCACCACCAGCAAGATATGTTGGAAATTTCAATAAAAGGTCACGAATTCAATAATTTGTTAAATTATCAAATTAGCCCAACGCATAACTTGGTACATTAGTTTCACGTCGCGATCTTGGACGTGGCATCATCGGCGATATTTAAATATTGAAATGACCCCACGGTGCAGAGCGCCGCCGACGCTATTAACCCCTTGACCTGTCCGTTTATTAATTCCACCGGCCTACGCGCTTTTAATAGCTCGGGCGAAATTATTGTACCAACGCACTCAAGGGGAATCACTCCGGACGAGCGCGAGAAGGAACGCAGCCCACAGTGTATAATCAAGAGGAATTTGTAATCAAATGAATTGAAATATTTATAGACAGACAATGGAGACAACAATATAAACTTGTAACTATGTTATTTTACATAAATAAATATAAACAAAAATTATTAGCAATTAAAAGTTACAAAGTATATTTAAAAATTACCTTTTTTTATTATACTCGCATACACTAATACACTTCTTGAAAATTTAAAAAAAAAATTGTCTTATTTTATATTGGTCGGTGTTTCTCGGAGGATTTCCCTGCTCTATATATATAGTAAGGAGTTCTATGGTTTTGACATTCGAAAGGAAAGTCTTATTTTTTTTTTATTTAATGTAAATCTAATTTAATTTTATTATTAAGTTCATAAATTATGTTTGTGTTTATTAAGTTTACGAATAAATTCTGAACTTTGTTGGCCATTAAACATTTTAAAATGAAAAACTATATATGTACAAAATTTATTAAGATATTACGTTTAGATGCTTTAACACATTTGAAGAAGTCAGGCCCGATGAAGACATGGAACGATCAAGTGAATCAAATACTTACTTTTTATAATTTCTTCAAAATATTGGTATTCACTTTGTGCCGTCATTATTAATATTACTTTGTAATCGCCACTTTATTAATATATACATATCAACATATTTAGAAAGCGATGCTTTCCTTATCAGGAATATACATTAAAATATTTTAATTTTTAAGATAAATTTGTTTTCAATGTTTTATAATAATTTTTTATTAACATTTTTGATTAATTACTTCCTTACTTTAATCAATTTTTGTTTATGTTTATAATTTGTCTATTCTTACATTATTGTGTTCTATTTGTATCATTTGTCTATACTTGACATTATTATTTTTTAGTATTCTGTATATTCCTGATGAGGAAAGCGTCGATTTCGAAACATGTTGATATGTATATATTAATAAAGTGGTGATTACAAAGTAATATTTAATTCATTCATAAATAAATAAAAATTTAATTCCCACCGCGAAACTACGTGATGGTAGTTAGTTAACATATTTCTATGCAGGACCTGTAACTCTCTTCATTATGTAAACCTAGACTATGCATCTCAATTACTAATATCATATTATAATCATCATCCTATGTACACAGTGGCGTGCATAGAGTTTGTAATCATGGTAGTCGGCAGTAGGAAAAACAGCGAAATAATTCATATTAAAAAAATTACCTCAGACGACTCGACTAAGAATGACTAAGCTATTGGCTGTAGCCGGTGTTGGTTGGGATTCCCTACGTTACGTAAAACATCCAAATAATCGCTTTATTTATGCATATTACCAGCTAACTGGATATACACAATTTCCATATTTTTCCGCAAAATAAACACAAGACAATATTTTGAAAGAACGACAATATAATATGATCATTATTTCCCCAATAAACAGATGTAACTGACATAAACAGATGTAGTAACCCCAATAAACAGATGTAGCTACATTTGCGGGCGATACTGAAAGGCACGGCCTATTAGACACTGACACGAGTCGTACCTTGAAGCGCATTGCGCACACATGTAAAAAAAAAAAAGTAGAATAGACTAAACATTTGAATATATGAAGTGTACGTCATGTTCCATACTTAGTTGCTGCTTTTGACACCTTATAGTACGGTCGGTGCGGCGCGCTCGGCGTTGCAATTAGTAGTTGATACTTAGCGGGTATTTTTGAAAGTGGGGATTGATTTCTTGAAATAATTATAATATTATTCATATTTTTATGGGAGTTAAGTAGGGTAGGCACTAGGCAGCGCCTATGTGCCCACCCTACTACCCTACGCCTATATGGACGGCACGCCTCTCTTTGTATGTACATATTTCGTTATGTTAGGTGACGACATACTACTACTAATTTATGCATTTTATATTCCCAGTAGATACCTATCTACTACAAAGTAGCATTGCGTAATAGTTTATTTAAAGGAATAAATTTCTTAATAACTCATATGTGAATGTGACATAAACCGGAGAAAAAAAAGTTATTTTATACACAATCTCTAAATTCATTTTAGTTGGTTCATCAGATCTATTATTTTAAATACATCCTTTCTTCTTAATATTTTTATTTTTATTTAGTTCTAATATTATGTATACAGGGTTTATCAGGATGCATCCGACAAGCTTTAACAAGTGATTTGTGAGATTATTTGGAGTAAAAGTGTAGATGGCATTTTGGTCTGGGGCGACCTTTTTTTTCACCTAAAAACATAAAACAATCAGTAGGTATTGGACAGTTGGGGTCGAGTCGAGGAGTTGGGCAGTTATTCGGCTGAGTAACCAGTATATGTTTGATTTTTTTTTTTAAATTCATTTTTTACTCCAAATAATGCCAGGAATCACTGTTTAAAGTTTGTCGGCTACGTCCCGATACACCCTATATTCATACAGTCATCATGTACGACTACTTATAAAACTTCACTTGTCACTAATATACATTTTTTACTCCAAATAATGTCAGGAATCACTGGTTAAAGTTTGTTGGCTACGTCCCGATACACCCTATATTCATACAGTCATCATGTACGAGTACAGGAATCACTGGTTAAAGTTTGTCGGCTAAGTCCCGATACACCCTATATTCATACAGTCATCATGTACGACTACTTATAAAACTTCACTTGTCACTAATATACATTTTTTACTCCAAATAATGTCAGGAATCACTGGTTAAAGTTTGTTGGCTACGTCCCGATACACCCTATATTCATACAGTCATCATGTAAGAGTACTTATAAAACTTTATTTTCCACTAATATACATTTTTTTCATTCTCTCTATTATTGAACATGGTATGAACTGATCTCATAATGAATGATAATAGTTTATTTCATCTCTCAAAACTTTGTTAAATTGCTAGTTCATCTTTGTTCTACAAATTTCCTATTTTTATCATTGATATTTTAAAGTTATATTATTTCCTATTTACTTAACTCTGATGATATAATAACACACATATGAAACTTACTTAACTCTAGTTTATTATTTGTAATTTTGTCAAACTGTCAATGTCGTGTTTACTTAAATTATTTCACCGATTTTATTTTTACGTATGTTTTTTTTACTACTGATTATATATATTATTGCTATCTAAAAGCTACACAGGGGGTATAATATAGGTAGGTACTTGTGTGTGTTTTATGTTGGGATGATTGATGATAATGACCATTGTATATTTGTGTTCTTTATTCGCTTGTAAAAATGTTAACCTCGATACAGGCTTAGTCCTAGTGAGGTTAACAATTGGATTATAAAGCAATATATTTTAAATGTGTAGAGATAATAAGTACATAAAATGTCAACAAACTTTTCAGATATAATCAGAATATGCCAGCTAAATAATGTATTAATGATAATACTTCTAGGATCATTTTGACACAATCCTAAATGTCACAGACGAGAAACTAGTTCAACAAGTTTACAGCTGATATTTTCTTAATGATTCTGTCAGACTTCATGAACAATATTTGTGTGAAATGCAAAGTGGACTTAAAGTTTTTGTTTTTAAAAACTTAAACTTGTGTCCAAAGGCAAAAACAAAACTTAGATAGCCACAAATAGATAGGAAAGAGGTGTTACAAAAAAGGATTTCACCGACCTTCTAAAATAAACGACGCCCTTAGTTTCACGCTCACATGCTGCATAACTTATATACAACCTCTTCCTAAACCTCATCTCCACTTTATGATGGCAGCAGATCCAAATCCCTCTATTTTTGGGTTCAAAACATACGCCCTGATCAATCTCGAGCGACCCTCGGAGATTTAGATTCCAATTCTCAAAGAAGAGGCGAAGTCCTTATTCTCTTTTATTTTTATGTGACACCTCACAAGAGATCCCCTGGCTGTACAAGTTCGCAAATCGTTTACCGATAGCGTTACAAATAATAAATCCGGCCTCATAGCCTAAGATATTGCGTAAACCTCGACATATTTCTATTCAAGAAAGGCGGCAATGTTGACTGTGCATCTTTACCTCAAGTCTAAAAACAAAATTCTTAAACCGCATATTTTCAAGAGCAAACGAATTTTTTCATTATTTCAAAGAATTTTTCACGAGGGTCAAAATGTTGGCTTCAGTCTACCCACATATTATTATATCTATTACTCGATTGGAAAACTGTTTTCATTCATAACTTGAAATATTTAGTTGAGGCAATACACATTCCATCTAAACCCGAATAATGCCACGGAATTTGCAAACTGTCGGGTCGTTTGATTAAACGAATACCGCGTGTATGTGAATAGCTTTGATCTGTAACCGTGGCTTTGTTTATTCAAAAAAACAATGTTTGTTGAAACATCATTTACGTTGTTTTGTGAAACAATATTAGTTTAAGCTGAAATGAATTTAAGCAACTGACCTGAACGCAATTCCAATGAAGCGGGCGAGAGCTAATTACATTTCGCAATATCAACTAAGATCAACAAAACTTCAGAGAATTACGAACACACTTCTTATTAACGCTAGGCTTAAGTTTTGTATCTGTAAGTTCAACACTTGACAGACAGACGACAAGCACTGAAATGTTTACTTATCGAATTTCAGCAACGACCTAGTATGTGAAATTAGACCGAGTCAAATAATGGTGCTAATCATTAGGTGTATAAATATCTAACTCTTTCGTGTTCGTGGAATGAGAATAAAAAAACTATATTCAGTGATATTATTTAAGATATATACCCAATTATAATTACACAATTCCACAGAAAACATTAATTTAGAACTTTCACTGGCAGATGTTGAAACTATGTGTTCATAAACTCTAGAAAACTTTACTTTGGAGATGCTAAATTTTGAACAGTTGTTTAATTATCTGATAATGCTAATTGGTGAACATTTCCAGTTTTTATCAAGTTTCCACAAAGCGAAATTACGAAACTATAACTTACGTATCCGACAGCAGTACCTTTGGCCGCGAGTTCATGAAACAACTAACATTTAACCCAAGAACTATCAAACCGTTACACACACGTTTCACAGTTTTGAACCTATAAGGATTATCGTGAAAACCTGGCGAGCACCCGCCGGTAAACTCCGCTTCACGCAAAATAAATACGAATTTTGCTTTTAGGGATTTATTCAGTAATATTTAGTTGCAATTTAGTCAACAATTATATGAATACATATTATATTTTATTATGCACTTGTATATTATGTATCATGTAGATCAGGTTATAACTATTTTTACATAAAAAATATATATATATATATATATATATATATATATATTATCTACAAATTAAAAACCTTTCCCTTTGTAATTTCTCTGTTTCATGCACTTATACATTATTATACATACATATATATCATAAATATGTTACACTTATATACCTACTATGCAGTGGCGACTAGTGACTTTTGAGTGAGCTAGAGTGCTAAGATTGAAAAATACGACGTTATTGATGTTGTTGAAGCCGAAAAATTTTTTTTTTATGTTTATCGTATTGCATAATACTATCATTATTTTGAATTAATAAATAATAACTCTCCGACGTCCCCTCCCCCTTAAAAAACTGATTCATCACACATCACAGAAACAAATTAAATCAACACTCGGAACTCTTACACTAAATGAAACACAGTGAATCATGAATTATTTTCGAAATAACCAAATTATTATTTGCCTTCATCATGAAAACTAGTTTGGTATTGGGTTTTGTTTAGATTTACTGAAATTACTGTTTCCCCGAATAACGCAGGTGCTCAGTGAACAATCGTTATTGGCTTGCCCATTAAATATTACCGACCAGAAGAATAAAGGGACACCCAAACCCGTTTACCACTTCCGTCTTGGGAACAAGCGACAAGTAACACCTAACAAACACTCTGATATCAATCAGAACGAACCCTTAAACCAAAATGAGATATTTAATAC